>WBNH01003326.1:0-131450 GCA_013401255.1 Urocolius indicus
CTCTGCAGGGCCCTTCTAACTCCTATGATTCTATGCTCATTGACTACTGCCCTTCAAATGGTTGGATGCATGTGTCTCCAAGGTTCTCAAAGGTCTTAGCCACAAGCTGCTTTAGAGCACTAGATTAAGTTGCATTTTCCAAAGGTACCTCACCATGTCCAGCCTTCAGTTAAGCTTTACAGCCTACCTGGGGCTTACAAACGTTTCAGCCAAGGAAGGACTGCCTAGCCCTATGTTCAGTGTTCCTCATGTGAAACCATCTGACAGCAGCAGCCTCCACGACAGCGTTGATTCTCCAGCGGTTTTGCTGAGGATCAACTGCCTTTTGAGTGACTTCAATTGAAATAAGTAAACAAGAAGGATTTTGTCACTATTCCCCAAGCAAAGCAGCAGTGACAGAGCTGCTGCACACTGCAAAACGAGCACTCTCCCTTCCCCAGGCAGCGTGCCGGAGAAAGCTCCCAAAACACACACTGAGAGCAGCTCTGCCTCATTAGACCATACCAAAGGACCAACAAAATGAGCTGAGACAAAGGATTAGACACATTGATGTCCCATTTACCTTAATTTCTGGGACTGTTATCCTGGTTTCTGGATTTTTATCGAGCATGCGTAGGATCAGCTCCTTGAGCTCTTCACTTATCTGGGCTCTGAGTAAAGAAAACAGCAGCACACAGTTAACAGGGGAGCTGTAAGTGCTCAAGGCAGCCACAACCTCACTGTGATTGGTAGAGAATCTGCTCTGCTGAGAAGATACTTTCTCTGCAGACCCAGCTTCTGAAAGGAAGGGTTAGTTGGCTTGGTTCCTTCTCAGGCATGGTGGGCACTGCTGGGAGCTCTGGCTCTCCTGTTCTGCCTGCTCACACAGCCACACAAGGCAGCACAAGGCATCAGGCAAACGGATCTCAGGACATTTCTCAAGGCAAATCCATTACAGGGGATTTTCAGAGGATAGATTTGGGGAAAATATGTTATTGTGGGCAGAACTGGAGCTGGGTTCTATGATACAAGAAGGGCACGAGTTAACATCCAGAGCCTGCATCATGTGCAACCACATGCTGGAACAAACTTCCCCATTTGTTCCCAACTCTCATTTGTTCCTGAGTTCCAAACTTATCTTACAAGTTGTGGTAATTTAATTGCTTCCACAAACACTGATGGCAACCAGTTTGGTGAACTCAGTGTTTCCTCCCTGTATAGCTCAGCCTTGGGGTAGCAAAAAGAGGGAATGAACAGATATGGCCAAAAGACAAATGCATGTGCCCAAACCCAGAGGCCACCCCATTCACACACAGTTCTGCAGTCTATCCCTCTAGTCCTAAGGCTTCAGTAACTTCTGTTGCTAATGATACAAACACATTCTTTACCACACATCTGATCTGTATGACCAAAAGGTGCTACTTGAAATAAACTGCCAGTGTGTGACAGAATCATGTTATGCAGCTGAAAGTCTGTTTCACAAATGACTTGTAAGGAGCTGTGTTTCTGCATAGAGATGGGATTTAGCAGCATAAAGTGTCCCACCTCAGCAGGGCTGGATTTCAGATTGAACACACTGATGGGGACCAAGAGTTGTGCACACCTCCTCTTCACCTTCCTCCAAGCAGAGGGGGAATAATCTATCATAAAGCTAAATGAAGACCACATCCCAGGAAAGGATGTTACTGTCTGATTAAAACTGAGCTGCTGTTTCATAATTTGTGACTACTTTATGTGGACTTTAGTTATGGGATCTTAACCACAAGGAAACACTGCTTGTTCAGTGGGAAGGGGCAGAATGAGGCTTCAGTTTAAATTCTGAACCCTTCAGTTATGACAAGGGTATGCAGTACACAGGCAATACAGCCCAGACAAGTGGAAAGGTAAGATGAGTCCTCAGAGGCTTTCCACTTCCTAGGCTGCACTGCAGGTGACAATTTAGGTGGGAACAGGAAGAACTGTGCTGCTCCTGAGAGAAGCTCCAGGCACAGAGGAACAGCTTTACAGAGCGACAGTGCACTTAGCAGGTCAGAATAAACAGATTCTTAACAAAGGATCACCCTGAGACGTGGGTGGGTTGGTGTTTTTTAAATACTTACCACCAGATCTGTGCCAAACTGGCAACAGCTTTGTTTAAAATACAAGACAGAGACTATGCACCTTATGTTTCTATGCACCAGGCTGATTCCTACACAGCACAGGAGTAATGTCATAAGGAAAAACTCTGCAAATAGGATTGCAAAGCATCAGGTGGGTTGTGGCCAGGTGACAGGCCACAGCACCCGGTCTCTGTCTTTCCTTCTCCCCCTTCTGCCAGGGTGCATGCTGTACCTGATGGCATTTGTCATCTGAAAAGCCTGCTCTATCTGGAGTTTCTCACAGTCATAGTCCTATAACAGCTCTTGAGAAAATGCCAAGCAGAGGGCTCAGAACCTATCTGGGAGGGCTGCCAGCACCATAGATCATTTTACAGGGCACTTGTAGGTCAGAGAACGTTGCTCTGGACTTCATCTCTTCACCAGGATGGACTACACAGAGCTTCAGGACATGTCTGGACAGAAATGTCTCCAGCTTGCTTTTTAGTCATGGCAGGATCACCAGGGTGTGAGCTAACCCCATTTACCTTGTGTCATGCCAAGGCCTCACTGACATGAATGAGAACCCCAGAGCGATAAATATTTACCCCAGTGTCTCTAAGGGACAGTCAGCTGGCACAGACAGCTCCAGCTCTGCCCTAGAGGTTGTCAGGAAACAGGCAACGAGTTTCCATGGGCTGTCTGCAAACAGGAATGTATCTTTTTGTAGCCATGGTGAAATAAATTGAAACCCAAATATTCCTAACTGTAGCCAGGTGCTAATTGTGTGGAAGCTCAGGGTGGATCCAGCCCAGTGAATTCCAGCTCTGTGTGTGTCTCCATTGCTGCCTTTATCTAACACACAGATGTAGCTGAGACACCCATCGACACCCAGTGACTGCTCCACCAACAACCTAATGAGGGGTGCAGCTTTAAGAGTGAGAGAGGAGGTTACTGAGGAAGCCAAATAAATCACGTGGCTGAATTATAACTGAAGGAAGTGTCTGAATGAAGAAGAGCTTCTTAGCACAGCCCAGTTTGCCCATTACATGTTAATAACTTATGCAGACAAAGATGGGAACAGTCACTTGTAAGCTGACTGCTAAGCCAAATACATGATGGCTGAGGGAGGGTGGGCATTTTGCCAGGCCCCAGGCAAGCAGACAGAAGACTGCCAGGCAAACATAAACAACTTTTTTCTTTCCTTCCTGCAGTGCTGTCAAGACAAAGCCATGCCTTGACTCCAGAGCAACGAGTGGAAACATGGCAACGAGGCACAACCAGCCTTTATCCTCCTAATGCCTGAAGCCTGGTTAGCTGCCTGCCAGCACTGCTCCACATCCATGACTGCGTTTGCCATCTAACTAGTGGCCACAGGTCCTTGGGAGTGTGGGCTCCATCAGCCTGAGAGATGGCTCATCTGAGCTATCTATAGTGGCTGTGCTTCACAGTCAATGGAGAGGCAATTAATACAGCCCACGGAGCCTGGGCCATGCCCATCTGCAGCGGAGGTCTAAACCTGACAGCCCGAGTACCCATTGCTCTCTGCAGACTCAGAAGGAAGCCTGGGAGTGCCAAGGCAGAGGCCCAGCCCTTCACTGCAGGTGTCTAAAAAGTCACTGAGCACCTCACCAAAACATTGCTTTTGAAAAGTAATACACTGAGTCACTCCTATGGCTACCCCATGGGAGAAACACAACCCCAACCAAGCCAAGCTTCCAGCATCTCCAGGCTCAAACCCCTGGGGCAGACCTCCCTAGACATAGATGGAAACCACTTCCACAGACCTCCAAAGCCATTTCCTTTAGTCTCTGTCTGCACAACGTGGACATAGGAGCAGCAGAAGCAGCTGTAGTGCTGCTGTAATGCTTCAACAACATCTGTACAATAACCCAGATGAAGGATCCAGAAGAAGGCAAAGCCTCTTACCTATCCTTTCCCAATCCCTCTGTGGGGTCCTACCAGCATTTATTCTGCACAGCGAATAACACTGAAAGCTGAACTTTTACAGTAGCTGTGTAAAGTTTACTTACTCTTCTGGGAACTCCACGGGCTTGTTCTTGATCCTATTATGAAGACCTAGAATATATTCATCTATAAAAGGGCACTGTAAAGCAAACAAAAGGTTTCCCAGTGTCAGAGCTCCTTAACTGTTTGTTATTCACAGAACACAAGTATATTGTTTGCCCAGTGTTGATTTTACAGGGATGGAAATGAATCAAATCTCCCCACACAAAATAAATTGATTTGTCTCTTATTAAACAATAAATGGAGAACAACAGCAGAAGGATGTAAAGAATACATCATTGGATTGGGACACTCCCCTCCATCCAGCCTACCAGGTGACCATCAACTGATTTCCCTTTCCACTGCCCCTGTTCTACCTGAGAGGCAGAGACACTGGTTCCAGCTGGTGTGTGTCGCTGCTTCATGCTCTGTGACAAAGCATCATTTGGAGGCAGGTATTCCTGTTAGAACATTTGGGTTTCTACATGAAATTCACATATCTGGATTGAAAGTATATTTTTCTCCAGCATGACTGTTTACACTGGTTTCATTTAGGCCTCAGTTCTGGCTCTTTGTACCTGGCACGGCAGGCAGTCAACTGAGCTGAGCTGGATACTGCAGGGGATGCTGGAGCAGCATGTTCACAGGCCCTGTGAACATCTACATCAAAACTGAAGGAGTTTGTTTGAGTGGGCTGCTGGCAGGCACCTTATCAGCCTGCCTGGGCAGATGAAGAAATCTAAGATAGGTATAAAATGTACAATATTTACTGTCCAGTCACATGGAACAGCCAAATGTACCCTTGTGCTTGGCTTTACATTCCCTTTGTCTCTCCTCCAGTGCTTGCCAGAGAGAAGCACTATCACCACGAAGTTATATCAGAACACCAAATCAAGGTTATACCCTTTCACTTGAGGATTTGGCACAAATGAAACATCATTAGAGACAAGTCAGAATATTTTCCATCCTGACTATGGCCAGCAGTACCACACCAGCAATGCAGACAGTTCTGCCTCTGCCATCTCCCTTAATCACTTCTTACCTCCCAATTAGATGCCTTATGCCTGTGTGGTGGGATCTGCATAGCCCTTGCTTGGACAGGAGGTTCAGGTAACATGTCTGCACACATAGAAAACGTGTAACTGTTGTACTGCCCACTCCAGGAGAGCATCGGTAGGCAGAGAGGCTTCTGGCCACAGGAGAGGGAAAAGCCAGGACAGGACATGGAGTCTGCAGAAGGCAGCTCTGAAGAGCTGGTCTCCATCTGGCCCAGCTCAGGTCTGGTAGACAGAGCTTTCCATCATCTGGATTGCTGAAGTGCTGCAGTAGCTTGGGATCAAACCTACACCCCTCTCCATGCTTTATCTGGCTTGTTTCTAAATACAAGCAATATGGATAAGCCATGGATATGCCCCTTGCAAATCATTGTTGGTGCTACAGATGCTGCTCTGGGTTTGTAGCACATATGACTGCTTTGAGTGGGGCCAACTATAGAAACCATCCTTTCCACAGGTCACAATATTAGTCCCTTCTCACCCACAGGACAATCTGGGAGAACAGGAGCTTGCGTAAAGTGGGTCTTTGTTCCTAGTATTTGTCTTTATTTGGAAAGGAATGAGTCACAAGCTGGGCAGGCAGACACTTCCATGCAGTGTTGCAGCACGAGAGGCAGCTTACCTTCCCGTAAACAAAGCAGTACAGGGTAATTCCCATGGCCCATACATCAAGTGCCTGAAAGAAAGCATGTGCAGGCAGTAAATGAGATGCCACACAGATGATCTGAATGAGCTGGATCTTCCCACTGACTCATAGACCATAATTTGTATGCACATAACACTTCCTATTTTTATTGGGCAGAGTGTCTCTGAAGTTGAGCTCCTCCAGGCATCTGCAGCATACCTGGGGAATGAGGACTGTGCTGGCCAGGCACTGCCACTCTTGTCCTTCCTCTGGAGTTTATTGACCAGAAAGCAATCCCTTCTTAAAGGAGATGACACCATTCAAGGCTGAACATCAAAGAGGAACCTTAAAAGTCTTCTTCCAGGCTAAAAAAAACCCCACTAGACTCTATCCCCACAGCTGCAGCACAGAGCTTAGCAGTGCTTCTCACTTTTAGGGGACCAAGACATCACCTTGGTGCCCAGCAGCCCCCTGTATCTCTTGATTATTCTGGGAGGGAATGATGATCCTCATTTCCCTCTGGGCAGGGAAAAGGCTCTAATGTGGTCCCTGTCTGGTCAGGAATCCACTGCAGAATCTGTCTGCCCACTGTACAGAACCACCAGTGCAAGTTCTGCCTGGACTGAACACAGAATTAGAGCTTTGGTTTTACTCAATAACCACCCCAGACCCTGAGTGGGCAACACACAAAGGGTGCAGGGTTGGGTGTCATGCCCGAGGGACCTGGGAGACTTCAGCTGTGAGCAAAGACTTACCTTTCCACTGAAGCTTTTGCCAGTGTCAGAAATGGCCTCTGGTGCCATGAAGGCTGGTGTTCCTGCTGTGCTGGAAAGCTGGGCATCATTCCCTTCAAATTGATTGCTGACTCCAAAATCAGCAATTTTGACATGCCCATCATCCCCTAAGAGTAAGTTGGAAGGCTTGATGTCCCGGTGAATGATCTTCTGGTAGTGCACTAAAAAACACAAAACCAGGAGCATGGTCTGTCACAGCAGCCAACACACTCTGGGGAATCCCTTCCAGGAGGCTGAAAGCAAATGTGCAAGCTCTGGCAGCCCACTCAAAGCTACTGCTGGATACACAATAAAATGTAGTGCAGGTGCCATTTCCTACAGACATTCATTTGCAGTCCCTCACTGAGACATACATCCAAGTCCACTGCTCAGAACTGCATCTGGCACCAGTAATCAAGCAAAGAATGAGCATGAACACGAACCCAGAAACAGCTCAACCAAGCTGACCAAACTAAGAGGACCAAGCAGACCAGTTAAGAGAGGGAAATCACTCGAGTCTTGTAGATTTGCTTGACCTCATCAAAGCAGCTGATGGATTAGGCAACTTGCTGTATTAAAGGTTTATAGGATTCAAATGAAGAGGTTAATTTGTAATTGGTTTAGTTGGAAACTACAGTTTCAAACACAAATTCCTTACAAATTAAAAGTTAAAGGGGCAGGAAGAATGAAACGAGTCTAGAGGAGATATTTGGGTAAAATAAGACAATTAGAAGCTGAGTGCCAAGCCCAGCCAACAGCTGAGATCAGTGAGTATTGCCAATGCAAAAGAGAAAACTGTGGCCATCAGCAGCTGGGTGGTGCCAGCACTCACAGGTTAGCGCTCCCTCTAGCCCTGCTTCACAATAGGGCCCAGAGAAATGACCTCAGCTTGTTCTGCACCAGCTCTGATCCCCAAAGCTGCCAGCCACTCCAACTACTTTTGTACCTAGAATCATGGCCAAACCTCTGCTGTGCAGTCCTTCAGGGCAAAGGCTGCCTCTGTCACTGTCTCAGTTCCAGGAGGCCAAGTATGGGCACCAGCTGAATTGCCAGAACATCCAAAATGAAAGAAACCCTTGCAAAGAGCTTGAGGACTGTGATGTACTGAGACCACCACCACCACCTAAGCCCACTCATTATGAGCTATCTGGGAAGCCATACTGCAGCTGCAGGAAAGCCCTTTCTGCACAGCTTGCAAATGCAGCATGTTTGTTTTCATACTTCTCCACCAGCACTTTTCATATCTCCTCAGAAACACACAACTGGGTGGGGAAAACACTGGTCTAATCCTTTTCTGCTTTACAAACCTGGTCAACACTTTGCCACCAAGGCAGTCTGCCCTGTGAAGCATCCCAGCTTGTGTTTTAGGACCAAACAAACCTCCTGTAACTTCTGCTCTTTCCACACCAGTTTTCCAGCAGGCTGTGTCTGGAAAGGGAAAGCCACACTTGCACATCCTTTTTCTGCAAGGACTTCTTGTTAGTTTAAAACATTGCCAGGGGATGCTGTCCATGGCACATTAAAGAGCACACAGCACATGGAGACCCAGCAGACACAAGCTCTCTAGAGAGCACTGGTGCTTCCAGATGTGCAGCAACTGCGTGGCCATGCTGTGATGTGAGGCAGTTAATGCTGTAACAGCCTGGCTAGACAGTCAGGATAAACACTGAAAACCCTGCAACAACAGTAATTACAAGGAGACATCTGCTCCACAGCAAAACTGGTGGCAAGCTGACATTTCATTATGGTAATATAGAGAGAAGGAAAAAACAGTGAGGAGGGAGTGAAGTTTTCCTTCAGGAAATGCTGAGCTGCCTTTCATGCATGTGGCTGGTACTCTGCCTGATACAACATGGCCAAGATTCCCAGTGCCTCTAAAGGAAATACAGGCCACAAACATAAGTGGGCAATACAAGTACATCCCTGGAGCTAAGGCTATGAAAATCAAGGGAGGTACACACTAGGCAAGCAGGTGCTCTAAGCTTTTTATTCTTTCTTCCATACCAGAAAGTAAAAAAAGCCCAGACAAAACTACAAACCAATTCTCATCTCAAATAACCATTTACCTTGTCAAACACACTCCTTGCTTTTGTGCAATCTACTAGAAATTGAGGAAAAACAAGGATCATCTGCTAGATGCTCTGTGTTTGTTTAGTGTCCATCTCAGCCTGGTACCCAGCAGGACTGGGCAACTGCTGGCTGTTAGGCACAGGAGCAAGAGGAATGAACAAAGAACAAATACACACATACTTTGCAAAAATCCAAGTCATCAAACACTACATGAACATTCACAAAGTCTTTTTGGTTGGAAAAGACCTTTAAGATCATCAAGTCCAACCATGCTGCTCACATTGTCGAGCCCACCACTAACCCACAGCCCTCAGCACCTCATCTGTCTTCCCCAGACCAGATCCATGTGCTTGATGTGAGCATTAGGGACAGTGACAGTCTCTGAGCTCGACTGCTCAGAGGAGAAAATGAGCACAAGTGCCTGTGGGGTAGAGGAACACAGGCTAGGCTCTCAGAATTGAGCCTGACAGGTCCAGAGCTCTGCAATGCCATGTCAGCCAGGCACTGCTGCAAATCTGACACTGTTTAAATACCAACAAAGAGGGTTGTGAGGAGATGGGCACAGAGGGGAAGTGGCTGGCCAGGTCAGGAGTGGCAGTGCTGGGAGCAGTGTCCAACCCACACATCGTGCTGTTTTGCCATGCTGTTTGAATGGCAGCAACAAAAGTCTTGTGCCAGCTGCCTTCAAAGGCTTTTGCTACCTGCAAATCTCCTCCCCTATCCAGGTGCCTTCATAGCTATAGAAATTCTAAGAGCATGAGCTCAGTTCTATCAAGAAATGATTTGGTGTGGAGCTGCTAACCTGATGAAACCAACCTGAAATCCCTTTTCTGCTTTGAAGAAACACAATCCATGAAGTCCCAGACTGCCAGCTGCTAGAGTCTTATCCTCTCCTGCACTGTGCTTTGCCACTGGTACACATCGATACAGTACAGGGCTGCAGGAAGAAAAGTCATATATTCCCCCCAAATCCTTCCCAAATCCACATGTAGGCAAAAGAAAAAAACTGGCTTGTTTGAGAGCTGCAGAAAGGAAGCAGGACTGCTCATCAGCAGGACATCAGCACAGCTCTCCAACACACCAACTTCTGCTGCAAGTCCAGATCTCTTGCAGATAATGCATCAGAGGGAGAAAGGCAGGGAACTGAGGTAGGGCTGGCCAAAGTGCCTGCAATGATATGGCACTGGCTGCAGGAGCCTGGGGACAGAGCTGTCCTGCTGGAAAGGTACTTGTTAAATTAGTGTGATCTGCAATTCCAGCACAACATGCATAGAAAAAGATGGTGTTAGCTGTGAAGAGCTCCTGAGGGAGAGCTAAGCATCTCAGAAATAAAAGCCTACATTAATGATGCCCTTTGGGCTGCTAATGACTGTACAGAAGGGATAAAAGCACAAACAACACATCACCCAGAAAACCACTCAAGGGGAGCAGGTGACAGCCACAGCCAAACAGTCACCAGCACAAATTAACCCTCTGATTTCACCAGCCTGAACCATCTAGGAGCAAGTTTCTTTCCTCTGCAGATGTAAAACCAGCAGATAGGAAAGGCACTTTTCATTAGGATTTGCTATTCAATGGCACTGGAAGCCAGGACCAGTGTAAGATATTAGAGAGCCCTTAACAGAAAGTCTGATCCTGCAGTGCTCTGGTTAATCCAGTTTTATTAGACCCATCCTTCACTTGAGTGAAAAGGTAACAGTATTCCAGGCCTACCTGCATCTGAAGAACAATCCCATTGATTTCTAGAGCATTATCTAGACAAAGATTCCAAACCACATTAGAAATACTTGTTTGCTAAACCTCACAGCCAGCCCAAGAACAAAGCAGGCAGGACAGCTGAGGGCCCATGTACTACAATTTCATCACAACTCGTGTTAGAAAGTCTCACCTGGCATATCCAAAGTTGGACTTGGTGAAACTTTAGAGCCCCTGGATGCTCAGAAACAAGGAGAATCATGCTTAAAAGTCTAAATTGTCTCCTGACAAAAAGTCAGGTCTGGAGTGCAGGCATCTAAGAAAAGCCTGCTTAAAAGCTGATGCTGTGTGGTGGAGGTTCCATCTCAGAGGAGGATTCAGAGCATTCAGGGTATAAACAACAAGCTGCTCAGGTTGAGTCATCATTCCTGGAGATATTTAAAAGACATGATGATGTGGCACTTGAGGACAAGGTTTAGCAGTGGACTTGGCCATGCTGTGTTAATGCTTGGACTCAATCATCTTAAGGGTCTTTTCCAACCTAAACAATTCAATGATTGCAGCCCAGCTGCTCAGGCAAGCATGGGACAGGGCTGAGGTCCTGGAACATCACAGCTGTAAACTGTGCTATGGCTTAGAGATCCTGCAGCTTTCATATATTGAAGGAGCATTCAGGCACTGGATCCTCAGGGGCTGTGGTACAGTAGATGGGGCTGGAGAAAATGGCAGATTTTGGAAAGGATCTCTGCTGCTGAGGCAGCTGGCTCCTGTCTGTGCACATCACATAGCCCTGCCTGTGCTGTCTCAGGTCTCCTGCTACTCTGCCTCCCTGCTCCATCGCTGCTCATCAGCAAAGCCCCACTGAACAGCTCTTTCTGTTCCATCCCCTGGCTGCCTTGGGTGGGACAAGTCAGCTCTTTGTGCAACACACAACTGACTCACTTCACAAATGCTCCTCATTTCTCATACTGCAAGTGAAACAGAGACTAAATAGACTTTACTTTTCCTTCAGAAGCAAATGTCTGCAAACTGTCTGCCTGGGTTAACAGCCAGTGACAACCAAGAGGGAGCAGAGAGAAGTACTACAGAAAGAGAGATATTCCTTGGTGCTTTTATAGAAAGGTGCCTTTCACTTCATTCCTTTCCAGAAACCTAACCCAGCAGATTAACACCAACCTGCTAAAAGCTCATTTAGAAACTACACATACAAAGCTTTGCAGTGCACGGTCACATCCTGCTATTTACCAAGGCTGACACAGAATTATACTTGATTCAAAACAGAATCCCATTCCCATTCAAGGGCAAAAGCAATCCATATGGTGCTACTGCAGAGTCTGCTTAGTATTAGTCTCACATACTCCTATAGCAAAGAAATGATTTAACACTCTCCAAAGGAAACTGCTGCACCACCATCCAGAGCTTAAAACAGAAGGCAGCTCTCTGAGGCAAGCTTCTGTACTCGCCTGCAATGCTTCCCTGAGAGAGAGCTGGATGTGGTGGGCTGTGCAGGAGGAACTCCTTCCCTCCCACTCTCAGCTCATGGCAGAAGGTTCATGGGGCAGCTGGGGTGAGGATCCTAGCTCTGATTTTCTCCTAGCTGCTCACTATTTTGCCACTCTCTTGCTGCTTCCAAACCTTTGCCACTTGAATATGTTGCTTAAGCCCAGGGGTTACAAAGGGAGATCCCAACAGCTGGCACTGTCCAACCCTTTGGAAAAGTTCAGCTTCCAATTGTGCTCCATCTCCAGCAGTTGGCTGACCACTCCTGGCAGAAGAGACAGGTATGGGATACTGCCAGGAGGAAGCAACAGGGAAGAGGAAGGAAAGGCAGCCTTGCCAAAGGATGCTCTTCTACACCTGTCCTCCAAACTAAAGAAAGATGCCAGCCAGCAAAGGCATTCCTTCCTGGCACCTTCTGTTTGGGAGCTGGGCTCAGCTGAGTGTGAACAAGACAACGCTAGATAGTTAGGGAACCAGGAAAGTGCAGATCCTCACATCTCCTTCATGAGGCAGGAGCAGAGAAGGAGCAGGTCCCATTTCTCACATGTGAACAGAGGCACAGAAGGATCAAGTAGCTTGCTGGGAACCGCAACAGAGAAAGAAGCAGCTCCATCATAGATTTGTGACCCAGCTCTGCTGGCCCATACCAATATGAGGCCTGAGGAACCTGACTCTGTCAAGAGCCAACTCAGATCAAACCCATCTGCACCACTGATGCTTCAGTGCACCCTTCCCTGGGCTCACAATGAAGTAGATACTTTTCAGAAGAGACAAGCCTGTACTGACTCAGCTGTTGATTTATTTGCTTCAGTTTCCTTTTAAGATAATGGGAATTATACTCACATAGTGATGATCAAGCAGAGGAGGTTTTATCTCAGATGAGCTAACTTTGATCTGCACATCAGGCATTTTGTTACTGCTCCAGGCTTTGTGTGCAGGGCTCCAGAACACCCCAGGCATTCACACAAGGGCCCTGCAGAGAACTGCTGCTAGAAAGGCAACTTCCCAATGGCTTCAGCTGCATGTCATGACCCTTCCTTCAACCTAATCTCAAATGAGACGTGTTCCTCTGCAGAGGAGACCAGAATTGCCACCTTTAGTCTCCCTAGATACAGCCACAGCATGGAAATTGGGCATTTTCTACAGAGAATGCAGGAAATAACTTTTTCTTCCTTTCAGCCACACTGACAGCAACTGTTCCAGTTTCTCATGAGCTGGATGAAATCCTGAGCTTGCAGATGTAGTGCAAGATGACTGCAGATGACTGTGCAAGTCAGCAGGGTTTTCCCCTAGGTCAAGCTTGTGTGCATGTTCTGTGCTAAGTGCCTGCTCCTGCCTAGTGTCACAGGCTTGGGGCAGCTACAGGACTGACAGCTTTTTCTAATGAGTGGTCAAAGGGGTGGAAAGACACTTGACACAGACAAGAACTCTTCAGCCTTGAAAAGCCTCCCATGAAAACATGACACAGCCTATACCCCAGGGCTGGCACAGAGAGAGTATGACTGTTGCCATGTCACCTGAAACCTGCAGGATCAGGCTCAATCCCAAATGGGAACTGCTCCTCACAATCTGTACATAGAAGGTAGCAGATGTTGAATATTTACACAAGTTTAAAAAGAGATTGGACAAATGAATGGAACAATATCAGAGGTCATTAAATAAAGACACACCCTTTGGCTGAGGAAATGCCGGGCCCACAGGTCTCAGGGTGCTGGAGGGCATGCTGCAGGGCTGCAGCACTATCCAACCCATCTCTTTCTGCTGAATATCAATGTTTGCCTTACTAGAAGGGAGGCTGAAGCTTAAATAGCCCCAGAGAAGCACCACTAGAGGGAAGGGACAAGTGGAAGGGGAGGGAATTGCACACATGCCCAATTCAGAGAGACACTTAACCACATGCTTCAGTTAAGGACACAAATAATCCAACAAAACTTTTCCAGCCAGAGCACTTAAGTACATTCTGAAATTACCACTCCAGAGGTATTTACAAGAGGCAAGCACTTGTCTGCCTTCCCAACTGACAAGGGTGTGTGCAGTGTCCTCAGTCCTGGGGATGCCTTGAAAGCAAGAGTAAAAGCCCTGTCCTTCATAGGGCCCATTCCACCAGGATGGGAACTAGAGTTAGCATGTGATTAAGTAATTCCTGACACAGTCCACACATGAGAGCTCAGGTCTAAGACAGCCATATGAAAACAGAACCTGTCAGCCAGTGATCTGACTACACTTAAGCTCAAAACATTGTCCCAGCAGTATGGGGGCCAGAAGAAAAGGACACTCTACCATAAGCACATCTGCCCAGCTCTCAGATGTGGAGCCTGCCTCTGTCCATTGCTCAGGGAGCGATACTGGGACTGTGCACATATCCAAATGCACTTCTCAGTACTGAGTACACTGCATTAACACCTCACAGGCTCCAGCACCAACCCAATCTGCAACTTCTGGCTTAACAAAACCCAACCAGCAACGTTGCATTTGCTGCTGTGATGATAGAGAGCTACAGGCAGCTGCATGGTTATGGAGTCTCCCAAATTACATAACAATTATGTATGCTTCCATTAAAATTACCTTGCAATCTCTAGATTGCCTGGCAACACTTTTCCTTCAGTGTGCACAAATGGTGTGCTTTTTCCTCTGTAATTACATAATAATTGCCATGCAGTTAACCAGCAGTTCTGACAACACACTGCTTTTAACTTTCATTAATAAAATAAGTGGTTACTCAATAGACCAAAATAAAGCACCTTATTGTTCCTGTTGCTGGGACTGTTTGGGCATCCTATAATTTATAGTCCAGTTTTACTCCCTCTGCTTACATTGATTTTTGGTTACTATCTTCTAAACTCAGCTTCACAGAATCACAGCATGGTGGGGGTAGGAAGGGACCTTTAGAGACCATCCAGTCCAACCCCCTGCTAAAGCAGCTCCACCTAGATCAGTTCACACAGGAACATGTCCAAGTGGGTTTGGAAACCTCCCAGGAAGGAGCCTCCACACTCTCCCTGGGCAGCCTGGGCCAGGGCTCCCTCACCTCAGCACTGAAAGAGTTTTTCCTTATGTTTAAATGGAACTTTTTGTGTTGCAGCTTCATCCCATCACCCCTTGTCCTGTCACTGGATACAACAGAAAAAAAAGTGCTGCCCCAACCTCCGACACCCACCAGTGAGATATTGGTAAAACTCTCAGCTCCCTCTCCACAGAGCTGCTCTCCAGCTTCCCCTAAGCAGAAACTGTTAATGCTGGCAGCATCCAGCACAGCAGAGCTTGTCTCTCCCAGCTGAGGCTTACACATTCTGCTATATCATCAATGCTAATGAGAATACGAAGAGCTGCACTCCTTGCCCTTCAAACTACCAAAAAACCATATCAGTCTTGAGCTTCCCATTCATATCTACATTTGCACCAATGTGACTGAGTTTGGCAGCACCTGGAAGCTGCTGAACTGTCAGTCTTGCAAACATTCATTTTATTACCACCCACTGGTTTTAAGACAGAAAAATCAGATGGTGCATTTCAACGCGGAGATGGATCAGGGCACTGCAATCCATCTTCCTCTGCCTCAACAAGGTCTGTCATGCTAAGAGACTCATTTCTCTGCTGACAGGTGAGTCTTCAACAACAGCCCTGTAGAAGTGAGGGGCTTGCTTTGGGCTCTGGGGAGCTGCTGTGCTTGCAGGGGTCACAAGAGATCAGTGAAATGAAGGCAGACATGTCTCAAAGCACTAGGGCAGCATGAAATGTTCATTTTGACACAGCTACACATGAATTTTTGTGAGCACATTTGAAACAATTCCCCCTGGTTTGTGAAAGAAGCAGGTATTTATTTCCTGAGGCTGAAACAGAGGGAAAAATCTCACCTTGGGTTAAACAAGGAGGGTGACATAACTCTGTCTTGCACATCTAGCACTAAGGGACACGGTTTAGTGGTAGATGTGGCAGTGCTGGGTTAGTGGCTGGACTTGATGATGTCAAGGTCTTTTCTAACTTGAATGACTATGATTCTGTGTCTGATTTTTCATGCTTTGCACTGTTTATCAACTCAGGATGATGACAACTTGCTCAAGCATCATTGTCCCTCCCTCTGCCTCACATTTGTCACTAAAACTGTGTGCTTGCACTGACAAAGGAAGTCAGGCTTATAAAACATCGCCATGCCTGAGAGACACAAAGTTAACCTAAAGTGGTCCCAGAGAGCCTGACAACAGTGCAGCTCCTTCTGCCATTGGGACAGCACAGTGATAAGCTTAAGGACAATGTGGACAAGCTGCTGGAGGAGACAAGGACGAAAGAGGAGTCAAACAAAAAGCCCACCTACCCCAGCACTCAGTCTCCTGCCAGGGTCAATAGCTTGGGGAAAAACATCAGGCAGAGAGATGTAACACCTCCAGGACCTACACTCCCAGCCCTGCCTGTATCCTCATATTCCATTGTCATTGATGCTCTGCTCTTTTACAGCTCTGTCTAATCATTTGCAGCCTATTTAGTTCTGGCACCTGCTATCTACCCTAACACCAAATTTCACTTTAATTACACTCTACATGAAAGAATAATCCCTTCTGCTTTAAACTAGCCATCTGATTATTTTGTTTGCTACCTCTTAGTTCTTGTGGTTTTAGAGACAGAAGATTCATTCCCTGTTCACTTCCCTGACACTTAGGGTTTTTATAAGCCTCTCTTCTGTCCCCTCTTCTCATGAAATCAAATCTTAAGAGCTTTGGTTTTATCTCTGTACAGAAGACATTCCTTCTCTCTAGCTAAGATGTTCCAGGACCACTCTGATCACCCTTCTTGGATCTTTTTTTCATTCTACAGGGCTGTTTCAAAGACAGGCTCAGCTGGATTGCACAAAATATTCACGACACTCTTCACCTGCACCCAAGAGCTCTTACAGAGCCACATAACTATATAATGACATTTTGTGTTTTCTTCTGTATCTCATTCCCAATAATTCCCCAAATCTTGTTAGCTTTGTTGAATGTCACTAAGTAATGAGCTGGCATTTTCATGAGAGCTCTCCAGAATGAAGCCTGAGTGAGAACAGCTAATTTAGAGCCCATCATGACGTATATTTTTTAGTGGTGTTTCTCTCCTCCGTGCATTACCCTGCAGCCAGCAACACAAATTTTCATCTGCAATGTTATGATGCCATCACTTGCTTTCATGGCATCTTCCTGTCAGACCACAATCAGTTGTAATGATGACTATCCTGTATAATTAGATGTCACCATCAATCTCTCATTGTACTCTACCCTCTTTCTGGTCATTTAAGGAAGATATTGAACAACCCAGGCCCCATGATGGATTCCTGTTTTACTGCAGTGGTGACCTCTCTCCATTGCAAAAGCTGTAACCTGACTTTCCTAATCATCTAGTTATTAATCCACAAGAAGCCATCCAATCAAAGGGACTTAGGAGCTTCTTCATGAGTCATTGTTAATGGATCTAATCAAAAGCTGTTTGGCAACCAAAACATAATGTAATGGCAGAATCATCTTCACTTGTCTCCTCTGGAATAACTAAGACATTTGAGGGGCATGAATTGCCTCTGCAGAAGCTGTATTGACCCTTTCACCTCATATTCAGCTGTCCAACCATAGTCAATTCTTTAGTGCATCAGTGCACAGAAGCAGCAGTCAATGATGAGATCACTAGACACTATGGAAGTAGGGCAGCAGAATCAATCAGGCACAGAGACAAATGCAGCTCTCCACCAGTCTGACCGTGTACCCAGCTGGTGAAGAAGCACTAACTGCAGACCAGCTTGCTCTTTTGATCATGTTACGTGTGGCCCTGCCAGAACCCTGTGCATGAACTGCTCCAGTGCAAGCAGCAGAGCTGAGGATAATGGAAGGGACCTAAGGTGAGTGAATCGGTGATAATGCTGGTAGAAGGTTCAGGAGGAGTGGGAATGTTCAGTGAAATACAGACACAGCATGGGAGTAATGCCAGCTACTAGCCCCACACCCCCTGCATGCTATGGATGTGTCCTGCACCCATAAATGCCCAGATCTGCTGTGCTTGCTACTTCCAGAGGTGTGTCTTGCAGAAAAGAAAGCAACCATCAATTTTGATGGTGCCCCTCACACTGCTGGCACAAGTCAGAAGCCCAGCCATGAAACCTATAGCACAAGGTCCAAATGCACCATCTGACAGTCTCACATTCCTGTCTGTGATGAGCATGAGGTTCCATGGGCACGTCAGCTCTGCTAAGAGTTCCCAAAGGGAAACATCAGCCTGGCCTTGCTGCGCCTTGAGGCCTGCACTCACAAGACGCCAGCACAGACCACTCTACCTTGTGTCATCAATTCCAGGACCACTGTCCTCCCACTGCTGCCAGGTTCATGCCACCAGGAACATGTGAACTACAATGAGGCCAGAAAAATCCTTTATAGACCTATCATGGCCTCCTCGTACTCCAGGATAGGCACTCTAAGAATCTGTCCTCAGCCACACTGAGAGAAAGCTTGCTGAAAAAAGGTGATAACTGAATAGGCTACAAAGAGGAACTCTGCTGTTGGAGTCTCTGGACAGAGCCTGGAAACACACCTGAATGGCCATCTCCCTGAAAGGGCATAGAGCCCTAAGCTCTAGTCATCCCAACGGACAGGGAGTCACCCAGACTGGTGCTGCAGAAGGAAAGGACAAGGACAGACATCTTCCCTGTGCCACTGGCCAGCTCTCTCTATGGCCAGTGCTTGCCCTGCTAACCTAGAGACAGGAATTTGTTCCTGCTGAAGCTAACTCAGTCCATGCCATTGCAAACACTCATTTTCTGGCTGTGCTATTGCCTTCAAAGACACTCTACAAACAGACGGCAGGAAAAAAGGAAGCCATTATTTTCCTAATGTCTTTTTTCCTCATGCATCTGGCATCTGATACTGCCTGGGTACACCTGAGCTGAGGGGGGCCACCACCAACTGCAAACTCCATCACATGCAATTAAAGGGGACTTTTCTCAACTGACAGCCCACCAGAGTCAAGAGACTTGTCCCCAGCTGAGCAAGAGGCTGATGCAGGTGCTCTACAAAGCTACTGTCAGTGCTGGGGGTACTCACAGTATTCAATGCCCAAGACGATGTCTCGGAAGTAGAGCCGAGCCTGCTCCTCGCTGAAGGGCTGCTCACTGGGCACCTCCATCACAGGCCTGTTGGGAAGAGGGACAGTAACTCAGCAGAACAGCAGTAACACACCTTGCTAGAGGAGTTTCGTGCTCTCCATCACCGTGTCACCAGCATGGAGGCTCAAGCTCCCAAGAGGCTCTGGGTGCTGTGCCACAGGGTGGAGGCACAGCCGTCCGTTCTGGGCACGGTGAGTGAGCTCAGCTAGGGGTGTTGCACAGCATGAATGACAGAGTCCTTGTCAACATCAACTGCTGCTTAACAACATAAGGAAGACATTATACACTGAGAGTCCTAATGGGAAAAGTGTAGTGAAAGAACAAAGCTGGATCTGGCCTATGGTTTCTTGCTAAAGCTGCTCATGGCTGTGAGCACGAGCATCACCAGGAGTACCAGGCAGCAACAGGAAGAGAGTAGTTGCTGCTGGGCACTGGATGGCATGCCTGCTGTGGCTCAGTCCTGAAGCAACATCAGCTTGCAGCAACTCTAAACCAAGGCAGAATCTAGACATGAACCATTGTTCAGAAGCCTAAGCAGGAGTATTTGCAGTGCATAGTGCTAAACTGCTTGGGAAGCCTATTTATCTCTTCAGGGCTCAGCCACCACCAGAACTCAGCTACTCAGCTCTGAACAGCCAAGGTAATCTGGTCAGCTTCTCTTCTCCCTTCCTTTGTATGCCACCACTGCTGAGATGCACAGTAACCTCTAAAAGCCCTTCTGCCTGTGCCTGCTGAAAGCTGAGGGCAAAGAGGCCATAAAGGCTACTCTGCATCTTCTGCTACCCAGCAGATAAATAGCAAGAGCTAAGGACTGTATGGCTCTGGGGGTTAATCCTGCTTGTGCTCAGCAGTTTAACCTTGCATTCAGCCATATACTCCCTGACTTAAGCTGTATGTAAGCAAGTGCTCCTGAGACACTGTCCTTGCAAACCAAACTTGGGCAGAGAATAACCAAAACCAGGCTCTGCAGCTCCTCCCCCTCAGCACTCAGCAGTAAATCCTTCCTGGATCATTTCTCTCTTCCCCCTGGTGCCCACTTGATGGATGACTTTAATCTCCCATTTGCATTTTCTGTCACTGCCTTCCCTCCGCCCTTTTGCACGTACAGGGCGCTGCTGAAACCAGGGAGAAATAATGTGAGTGGCAGAACTGGCAGAGCCACTAATGGAGTCTAATTGCTTTCTGCTAGAGGCAGGCAGGCTGCACCCAGCCAAGCTGCACGTTCCCTGGTCACAGCTGATTACAGGAGCTTTTTTTCCCTCCTCTTCTACAAGATAGTCATCAGCCTGGTCACCAGGGAGACTGGAGAGCCTCTCACCAGCAACCCACTGGGGCTGACAGCCTCCAAGAGGCTGAGAGAGAAGAATAAGCCCTTCAGGAGTCTCCCCCATCCTGGGCACAGCTCTCCAACCTTGCTGTGAGTCTGCAGAGCTGCAGAACCAGCACCAATGCTGCAAAAAGCAATGAGAAGAGTCCTGTACCTTATCACTTCTCCTTGCTATGGAAAAGTGTGACAAAACAGCCTCTCATAATATGTTAGTGCTAGGGGAAAAATAAGGCAGCAGGTGGCAAATAAATGTTGATGCAAATACACCTCCCTTGAACCAGAGGAAGCCAGGATGTGGCTGTTATCCCAGCAGAATACTCCTATTAAAACCTTTTCTTCCAGGCACCTCATGGGTGTCCTGGCTTCAGTCGGAATAAGGTTGATTTTCTTCCTAGTAGCTGGTACAGGGCTGTGTTTTGCATTTAGGATAAGAATAAGGCTGATAACACACTGATGTTTTAGTTGTTGCTAAGCACTGTTTATACAAAGCCAAGGACTTTCCAGCTTCTCACCCTGCCCTGCCAGCAGAGGCCAGGAGTGCACCAGGAGCAAGCACAAGCCAAAGGGCTATTCCATATCATATAATGTCATGCCCAGTATATAAAGTGAACATGAGGGAGTGGTGGGTGTTGCCTGGGGGACACCATGGCTCAAGAATCATCTGGGCATCAGTCAGTGAGTGGTGAACAACTGTACTGTGCATCACTTGCCTTGTATATTCTATTACTATTATTTTCCCTTCCTTTTATGTCCTATTAAACCGTCTTTATCTCAACCCATGAGTTTTCCTTCCCCCCACTTTCCCCGATTCTCTCTCCCATCCCACTGGAGGGACAGTGAGCAAGTGGCTGCCTGGTGCTTGGTTGCTGGCTGGGGTTGAACCAGGACAATGGGGGAATTGATATCAAATTTGTTTTCTGGATCAAAGCCTGACACCAGGACATGTCCTCCCAGCCTATTACTATTCACCACATCATTCCAGGCTGTAACAGTGCAAAGGCAGCTACAGCTGGATTCTGTCTCCCCTGCACTTGCCTGCAGACAGCAGCTTGCCCCACTGTACACATCAACCCTCCATTTCACCTCAGAAGCCAATGATCAACACCAAGATTTCAACACAAGGGATCCCAGGAGAGCTACTTACCCTTTCCTCAGGAGGTCAAACACTGCAAGAAAAAGAAATCAAACCATAAATGAATCAGAAGAGGGGACTAAGCTTATTCAGGGGCTTTTTTTTTTTTTTTGCACCTACAAAGACACATCCATTCCCGTATCTACAGAATCAATTGATCTCCACTTGTTTCTCTTCCCTCACCCATGACAAGGACATCAGAGGATGCAAAATGAAAACATCCATTCTCTTCAAATCTTCCCACACAGGGAGACAGTGGGTGCTAACGTATCGAGCACATTGCTGCTGCTCCCAGTGCCAGCCCTTGTCGATCTGAGCCCTGGCTGACTCGGTACCTTCAGGGAAGGTGTTTGGTGTGATATTTCTGTTCAATTGCTGATACCAAATAAGATGCTGTAAGAACATGTTGCTCTATTTCTGCTGTGTCAATTAACAGCACAGCTACAAGGCTGTCAGAGGTAAACACTCCCTGGCAGGAACAATTGGAGAGGATTTGTTGGTGTGAGCTGAGGTTTGTGGAGAGAGTGAGTGTCTGATTAGGAGGTTAGTGACAATGTGGTTTTCTGATCCTGTCAGCAAACCAGAGAATGATCTGTCTTTATCTAGCAGGAGAGTTCTTTCCTCATGATTTTAAGGCATTTCCTGCACCTCTCAAGAAATCTGGGCAGATCACCCTCCCCAAAGCACCAGGCAGCCCTGCTCAGATCTGCCACGTCAGACCAGCTGAAGATACAAACACACCAGGCCAGCCTGTAATGGCTCATCTTGTTCTCCAGGCGGAAGCAGCTGCAACTCATGGCAGTGTTCCATTGTTCAACCACCTTGTGCCATTGCAGGTTGCTCAATTCCTATTGGCAGCCTCCATCCCTTGGTTTCCTCCCAGTGAACATACAGAGTGCTCACAGCAGTAATTAGCAAGCTCTGCTTTCTCTAGTTTTGCTTTGTAAGAAAGGCATTTTGAGAAGGAGAAAAGTGCTCTCTTCATCTGGCTCAGCAGCAGGAGGGAGGAAAGCCACTTGCAGAAGGCTCAGTCCTGAGCAGCACTGAGCACCCACAGCTTCCCCTTGCTGCTGAGGGATTGCAGAGGCAGGAGCTTGATTTGCCTACACTGCTCTGCCTGAACCACTCAAGGGATCCCAGGCAGAGCAAAGACAGCACTGAGGTGACAGGGCATAGACATAGGTACAGACAGCCATTGTTCTCTGCCCAGGGACCACTGCAGCCTCCTCAGGGCTCTCAAAGGGATCAAGACATTTCCCACTTGTCCTGCTGATACTGCTGCCATTTCTCACACTGTTATCTTGCTCCACAAACAGCCTCTGGGGTTTTTTGTTTGAGGTTTTTTTCCCCTGCAGCTTTTTCAGCTTCCTCGTGCATTCATTTTCACTTTCATTCAACAAAAAAGCTTGCTAAACCTCATCTCTCTCCTTCTCTCCATCCCCAAGAGTACAGGCCTTTAAAACAATGGCCTCAGCCACCCTCTCCACCACATTCACATCTGCCTTGGCTGCTGCTCTTCAATGCTGCCAGAAGGTCACTGGGGCTTCAGTTGAAAGAGAAAAGTGGTCTTTCAAAGGCAAAAAAGCTTCCTTTGCTAGGCAGAGCCCCCCTTTCACAGGCAGTTTCAAAAGCATCCCATAATTATTTCATGAGAAGCAGCCTTTGAGCCTGTCTCATCAGGAAATGTTATGGGGAAGTATAGATGTAATAGGGTCAGACATGCCCTTCCTCTGGCCCATCTCAGAGGGCACCTCAGTGCCTCACAGGGCCTGTACCTCTAGGTTTTGCTCAAATTTGGTCTAGACTGTGGCTGGCACTTCACTGATTGGAAGAGAGGAAGACAAAATGGGTTGAAATTCCTCACCCTCCGCATAAACACAGTCAGTTATAGCTTCCCAGTTGAGCACCCCACAATATGGTCTGGGCTTGGAGGCCAAAGGCAAGAGTGATGCTGTCTTAGGAAGTCCAGAGGCTCAGGAGGATGATCAGTCTCTGCAAGTGTCAGAGAGAATACCCTGGGCCAAGACTGCTTTCCAGAGTCACTACCACTACTCACAGCCTACAGGAGGAGTCTGGAGAGACCAACCTGCAGCATTCCCTTCTCTCTGGCTCTACAACTGGAACTGACATACACAGAGGAGGGCAGAGCCCCTGTCACACCTCTTGAGTGCCCCCATGACAAGAAAATGCTGTACTAAGACACAAAGCTGCCTTACCCTACACTTCAAGAGGCTTTTCCATCCCAGCTGTCTTTAGAAGTGTTTAACTTTCCAGAGAAACTAAGTCTGAAGTTGGTTCAAGTTTCCTCCTGGGACTGCCCCCGAGCCCTGGTGTGTGTTACTGCACGACTGGGTCTAAGCCCAGATGATTCTGTTAGCATGTGTGATTCACATACCCATGTACAAGTTGTCCTCTGCAGGATCATCAAGGACCTGTAAATGATAACAGAGAGATAAAGGGAAAGGGGAAAAAGGGAAAATCAGCAGGGAAAAAGAAAGCTTTTTGATGAAGTAACATTTCACTGCTCTCTGTACACTGTGCTGAGCTGCATTGTACTGACAGTGACTTAGGCTAGTATGTAGAGATTTGAAGGACACAGATGTTCCTGTCTCCAGAAAAAGCTGAACTTCACAAGAAAGGCACTGCTTGTCCCAATCTGACTTCAGCCAATATTGAAAATGGCACTGAAGCCTTGCACTTGTGCACCTTCCCAGACCTGTCTACACACAAGTTTCACTGTTCAAAGCTTGCTGCTGTTTCTGCCAGCACAGCCAGCTGTCTGCTCTTGGGCATCAGCTCAAAGACTAGGATAAGTAAGGCTGTTTGCCATATGTAATTGGGATGATCTTGCTTGAAATCACCAGCCTAAATTTCTGAACAACTGTTTTAAACCAATTTTGGCTGAAGTGGGAGCAGCTGAAGAAAGATCCTTTCATTGCAATACAAACCAGACTTGTTTCAGTAGAGTTTAGGGTGGAGAAACAGCTCACCTCTATCAGCTTAACAATGTTGACATGGTCCAGTTTCTTTAAGATGGCTATTTCCTGATAGACTCTGTCCAGTGGTGCCATAGGTTTTGGTTGCTCTCCTGACAATGCTTTTGATCCTCTAGGAGGAGGCCGTCCTGCAATCATGATAACACAGTGAGGAAAAGCTTCACTTTCAGTAGCCCCTGGCACCTCTGCAGAATACCTCCAGCTATTCTGGATAGATCTCATCACCTTTGTTATCATCCCAAAGCATGACAGTCTCCCCCCAAACAGAGATTTCCAAGCCTCCTTCAATCCAGCTCCTGCTGGCTTCCCAGCCTGGTCCATTAGCCAGGTCCTGTAGCCCTGCCACTGCAGCCAGGTGCTAACCGAGGGGGCAGGTCTGCCCTGCTCAGCTTCAACACTTAATTAGGCTTTATAGATGAATATGGAAGAGTCAGCACTTCAAAGAGACTCTGAAAATCAAAGCCAGGAACCTAATTACCCTGTGTGTTGAGCTTCCCAGTGGCTGTGCCTGCCCTCACTACCCACTGCAGTTCAACCAGCCCCCAGCTACTTAGGGAGCTTTTAAATGAGGCCAAGTTCCACAGTCCTTGCAGATAATGTTTCTACAGAGAGATACACCTGGCTGAGGACAACAGGCAGACCTCTAAATGCAAGATACTCACGTGGAAATCCATACTGTTTCAAGAGCTTCTTTTTGGAGAGAACTTTCATAGCCTAAGAAAGAAGAAACAGCAGCTTTAAAACTGAACAAGAGTCAAAGTGCTCATTGCTGTGACTTCAGAGTATGCTGGGCATCAGGAACTGGATCAGGCCTGTTCCTCAACCTAAATAAGTTCCTGGTTAGTAGTGGCCACAACACACACACACACACACACATGCTGACCCAGGCTTTCCTAAAAAGCACTGCTAACAGTTGCATTTTTAAAAGGAAAATATATGAATATGTGCTTGATTTCTTTTAAACTGGACAAAGGAAAAGGAACCCATTCTGCGTTTCAAGTAGAAGCTTGAGGGAAGAGGCAGGCTGCTTTAGCTGACCTTGATGCACCTGCTGCTATGGATGATGCTATGGCTATACCACAAGATAGAGCCACTTCAAGGCTGGTCCACTTTATGTTTTGCTTTGCCACAGGGTCTAGGAAGTAAAGGAGCTGGAGTGTCAGAGCCATGCAGCTAACAACTTTGCAACCTACATCACGGACCTGGAACAGAGTGAGGACACAGCCCTTCCACCAGCTCTCTGCTGCCTGGGGAGGCCTTTTTATTCCCAGAGACTATTTTTGCCCCATACACCTCCTCCATGTTACTAGACCAATACAGAGGACCTGCAACATGACCCAGCACCATGCCCAAGACCAGGAACAAGATACTTTGTGATTACTCATCCCTGCACCACCACAGACAGCAAAGCCAGCTCTGTGCAGGAGCACAATGAAGGTGCAGGGAAGGAAGTGAGGTTTTGGCAAAAGCTTCCCTCCCTTCTCATACCTGACCATGTGCTGCACTGTTGTGAATCCAGGCAGCTGAGCTAGGGGAATGGGTCAGGGGAATGGGTCATCTGGCATGAGCATAGTGGCAAACAGCAATCCAAATCTAATAAGCAGTCTCTGTGCCTCCATCTGCTCTGTGCATTAATAACCTTTCTGAGGGCCATTCCAACAGCCCTGAGTGGCACAGCAGGTAAGTGCTGCAGGAGAAAACAGCTCACAGTACAATTTGCTTACAAAAACAGTCTACGGCCTCAGTAGCTGGGGCAGTCACTCAACTCCTTCCCCTGGAATGGGCAGTTACACCTATTAATTAAGCATCCAAATCTGTAATTCATACTGGAGTGACCCCTGCAAGATAATTATCCAAGAAGTCCTGCAGGACACAGCCCAATATCAAGGAGTTTTACAAGGAGGTAGGCTCTGCACACAACCTGTTTAATACTTACAGCAGGAGCAAGTCACCAAAACCATTCCAGTAAGCTCCTTCCCAAGCTGTTGTCCTGGCAGCAATGCCCCTCCCTACCCCAGGACACTCACCTCCCATCAGGGCTTGCTAAAAGGATTGTTATTTTTGATACTGATCCAGTGAAAGCCTCTGGATTTGCACTCATGTAATTAAGAAGAGACCCTGTGTAGTTCTCAGTCCTGCCTGACAGCTCTTGAGCCAACTGCTGGAAATGATGGTGTTGAGAGACAGCCTCAGAAGTGCTTATCTTTTACTCAGCATAGCACTGTGTCCAATATAGACAGTCCAATGATTCACGTCCTGCTAAAAGAGGATCTGAGATGCACTCAACCACCTCCATGTATGGATAAGACCAAGCCTGGAGGACTTGCTGCACTCTCATCACACCTCTCCATAAACAACATTTATGGGAAAAGTTAAAAGAATTCATATACCTATTTTTCTTTCAACCAGTGTCACAGTCCAGGAGGAGAAGGCTCCCCTTGGCCAATCCCACCTTGAGTCCCCTCTGCCTTCTGTCAAGGAGCTTTAGAATAAGAAATAGAAGATGCAATTTGCTGCTGAAAGCACCAATGCTTCAGGAACAGAGCCACTGCCACCCACTGTGCTCATATCAGGCTAGTCCTTTATGGGTCGGGCTCTGGGGAGAGGCTGGAGGCAGCAGGAAGGTGCAGAGAGCAGAGATAGTAAAGACAAGAATTGCTTTAGGGGACAAACAGAGGGAGCAAAAGATACTGCTGTCACCCAAAGTCCTTGAAGGTTGCTATAAGGGGAGATACATGGGCTCAATTCAATTTCAAAGCAGCAGTTATCTGCTACTAGACAAGTAAGGTTGGATCAGAAGAGAGGATGCTTTCAAAGGCAAATAGGAGAGAGAAGAGTAAACTTCATTATACAACAGGCCAGAGCCACTTAATTATGACAAGAGTGAAGATGAGAGCACATGGTGGTAAAGCCCCACGTTAATTACAGCACAAGCTGGCAGGGCAAGGCTTCCAGAGCTGAGCTGTGAGTAACGGCAGCAACACAGGGATGCTTCAGCAAACCTCTCCTTCCGGGCTCACATGCATGAAAGAGCCAAAGACATTTGTACTCACAGGCAGAACTAATTACCTAGATAATGCCTCTCTGATAAAAAAACCAGCTCAGAGCCAAGCCAAGGGATTTTCCCTTTGCACTGGCAAACCTTGCTTCAGCTTCCTCAGGAATAGAGGAAGACTAGAGATTTCCTCCACATGTCCCCTTGCATCCACCTTCCTTCTGACTATTCATATGTGGACATGGGTCATGACATTTTCTTTTGAGAGGCAGCAGGAACCAAGTGCTCTCCTTTGACGTACATTTATTACCTACGTTTACTGCTTCCCTCTAAGCCACCTTGCAGCTGGAAGCCACAGGACAGCTGCTTTGTGGGGATGCTCAAGGGAAAGGAGAACCCTAGTTTACAGACAGGAGGGATGCCTGGGACACAATAGCTTTTACAAGTGAGACTCAAAGCCCACATGCTGCTGCTGGCAAGGACAACAGCAGAGGCCATTATTTCAGGGAGAAAAAAGTGATAAAAATGGATTGAGCCAAGGGAACTTATCATCTGTCCCTTGTGATGCTCTTACAGCACTTAGAATGTCATTTTGTTTGCTAAGAGGCTTGCATTATAAGGGCAGAAAACCCATGTAGCCCTCACCTGCAGCTTGCAGGGGAGGGGAATGGTACTCAAAGGTTGCTACTATTCACCCAAATCAGTGACAGCACATCGTGGCAGTGCTGAACAGACCAAAGAGCACTTCTAGTCCCTTCTTATCTGCCCTGTCTGCAACATTATCTCCCAGAAAGTGGCTGAGGGAAGCTCTGTCAAGAGAGAGGAGTGCTATGTACTGAAGAAAAGCCTAAGCCAGATAGGCTTAGCTGCCATGTCCCAAAAATCCTGCTCCTGTATTTGTTACCTTTTGTTCCAGAGAGCACTTGTCCCAGGATTACATGGGCAGGCTGTGCCCATCCCCACTATATCACCCCAGGCTGGCAGCACCTCCTGCCCAGAGTAGCCCTGACCACCAGCCTCCAGAGGCTCCTGCTCTTACCCTGGGTGACCACACTCCTCACAACCCCACTGCTGAGCAGCACAGCTGGTCCCCTAGTCCTCACTGTGCTCAAGTGTAGCTGGCAGCAGTTCTGTAGCTATGTGAACAAGAGGATGGGAAACATGGGAGTCTGCTCCTTGCCTTCCCACCTAGGTAGCAAGCAAAAGGGATTCTCCAGGGACTAGAAAGTTCAAGGCTTGCTGCTGGCCACTTTTCCCTCAGCAGCAGTTCCTTCAGCCATCTCTCTTCAAAGACTTGGAAGGAATTGCTCCCCCTTAGAGCTGGTAGAAAACAGCCCTTCATGCAGAGGTTGTTGGGTATAAACAGAGGCAGAGAGCACAGCCACACAAGTCTCAATCTGGTTTCCTAAGAAACAAAAGAGGAAAACAGGAAAAAAAAGAGAAACCCACTGACAATCTCCAATGTCATTGCTGTTGGACATTTATTATGCTACTTCTGGACATCATAACCACTTTTCTCTGCAAGCTGATTGAGAGATTGAAAATAGGAAAGAGACATGACCTGAGGCATCACAGCATCAAATTCCATTGGCATGATGACTCCAAACTAGATCTGCACCTGGAGACATTTGTCTTTGCTTTTTATTTGTTGCTTTTTCATAGAGCTTGGCTGTTCTTTTCTTCCTAATCACTGTAAAAGCATCTCCTGCTGAGATACTGAAACCTTTTCAGCTGTAAAGGGCTCCTTGGCAGAACCCTGTAACAGCTTCACATGCCCCAGCAGCAGCAAGGATCTCTGCTTGGACAGCCAGCTCTGCTTCAGACAGAGTCTCCTCCTTGAAAGGAGCACTGGGGTCACATACTTGGTGCTGAAAATTCAGTTTGCTTGGTCTAATACATTCCCTGCACCCACTGATAAAAGGCAGCACACTTTCACCGCCCTCTGTGGCACTGTGG
The DNA here is from genome assembly GCA_013401255.1 of Urocolius indicus. Classification (NCBI taxonomy): domain Eukaryota; kingdom Metazoa; phylum Chordata; class Aves; order Coliiformes; family Coliidae; genus Urocolius; species Urocolius indicus. The sequence continues at coordinate 29,300 of WBNH01003326.1, forward strand.
TTGTTCACAGCAATAAAGGATAAAGCTCTTGGAATCACTCACTTGTCTTTAATGGAAGGTAAAAAACTCCCACAAAATAAATACAATCCATGGACATTTTTTCCCCAAATGTGGTGATCAGCTTTTTCTTGTGAGTTTTTTTCTAATTCTAGGACAGATCCAGAACTCCTTAAAGCAACAGAAATCTTTCCTTTTGCTTTGACAGGAGGTAGACAGAGTTCCTGGAGCCTATAAGCTCTGCCTTTACAAACACAACAGACATCACACTCTGAATTACAGAATCAGAGAATGGCAGGGTTGGAAGGGACCTTTAGACATCATCCAGTCCAATCCCTCTGCAGAAGCGGGTCCCACTTAGATCAGGTCACACAGGAACGTGTCCAAGTGGGTCTTGAAGCCCTCTAAGGAAAGCAACTCTACACCCTCCCTGGGCAGCCTGGGCCAGGGCTCCCTCACTGAAACACTGAAAGAGTTTGTTCTTATATTTAAGTGGAACTTTTTGTGTTCCAGCCTCATACCATCACCCCTTGTCCTGTTGCTAGATACAGTAGAAAAAAGTGCTGTCCCAACCTCCTGACACCCACCAGTGAGATATTTGTAAATGTCAATAAGATCCCCCCCTCAGTCTCCTCTTCTTCAGACTGAACAGCCCCAGAGCCCGCAGCCTTTCCTTGTATGAAAGGTGCTCCAGTCCCCTGATCATCTTGGTGTCCCTGCACTGGCCTCTCTCCAGCATTTCCCTGTCCCTCTTGAGCTGAGGAGTCCAGAACTGGACACAGGACTCCAGATGAGGCCTCAGCAGGGCAGAGTAGAGGGGAAACAGAACCTCCCTCGACTTGCTGCCCACACTCTCCTTGATGCCCCCAGGATGCCAATGGCTTCTTGCCCACGAAGGCACATTGCTGCTCATGTTTAGTTCATTATCAACCAGCACTCTCAAGTCTCTCTCTGCAGAGCTGAATTATACTACAAAAGAAAAAAAAAATCTGCTTTCTTTAAAGTTTTGCTGCTTTTGATTGCAGCACACTGGCTTAAAGCAAACAAAACAGGCAGCAACACCCTGGCTTCATGCTAAAACACTGCACAGGTGAACTGGTTATTAGGGGCTGCTCACCAAGGGCTCATTTCCTACAATTACCTGTTATTGCTTTTCACTGCTTAGACACAAAAACAACCCTCCAGAGCTGAATCTGGTGAAAAATAAACACACAGGAAAGGCCAACTGCCAGAATTACAATTGCTTCCTCTAATTGCTGGTATCAGGCACTTGCATTAGAAGGTAAAAAAGGGGTCAGGGTACATTGCTGTAAGTCAGCCTGGAAGGGGAGTGAGAGGCTTGGAAGTCCTCAGCACCCAGAGAACATGTGGTCAGACAGCCCAGGAGGTACAAGGAGCTGAGCAACTATTAGGCAGTTACACAATTTGCTGCTGTTTTCCTGAAGCTTTAAAAGGTCCCGGGCTGTTTTAGTATCCTGGAAAAGTAGAGGTCTCTTCATCAGGGCTTTACACTCTGGAAAACACAAGCATGGGTACCTGGAAGAATGAGAGGTCCCTGCCCTGGGTGCTTGTGACTGCAGCTGGGAAGGGGAAAAAGCTCCCTCTACCCCAGTCTGTTTGACTTGCACAGGTTTTCAGCAGCAGTGCAGTTATCTGCCCCTTCCCCACCTATATGCTGACACTGGAACAAAATGCAGGCAGACATTATCCATGCTCTCACTCTGGTCCCCATCTCTCCACCCACCAAGATCACCTTCACAGGCCCAAAATCCCAGCTGAGAGCTGGTTCAAGCCCTGCTTCAACCCTCACACAAGAGTATCAGTGTGAACCAAAGAGCCTGTCCCTGCAGTGCTGGTGGTAAGAGGGTTTTTGCCCACCCTGGCCCTCTTTGGGTCACAAGGCTAAAACAGCAGTGCCCAGGCATGGGAGCCACTCTCACCTTGCAGCAGCTTTAAAGTGTTTGCTTAGATTAGAAAAAAAAATGGAGATTAAGTGGGGATTAACTAGCACACACCAGGCTAACCTGGACATGGGCTTTCACTTTTAGCTCTGATTTGACCAGCTAAATCTACTTCCACAGAGCTAACCTACATCCAAAATCTGGACAGGAATGCAGCAGGCAGTGCTTACCTAAACCCACCTCACTCTGCTAAGCTGGGACAGCCACCCCTGGCAGCCCAGCACAACCAAAAGGGCAGTGACAAAGCAAAGATGACAACCTTCAAAGGGAAAATATTTTCATCTTGAAAATAAACACCTTGTGATGTGTTCCCACCCTGTGCTGCTGGTCCTGGCACTGCTTATGCTGGCAGGATGGATGGATCAGAGAAACAGCAGCTGGTACCATTGCTCTCTGTAGAGCAAATCCATCCAACTGCAGGGCACGGGATGGGAGGCAGAGAAAGGGAGACAGCAACAACAGCAACCACCCCAGTGTGGGAGGTGAGTCAGCTTGGAAAGCACAGGGGATGGAAAGAATTGTGGTTCCTTTGCTTGGCCAGCTCCAGAGCACCTTTGTCCAGATTCTTGTCTCATCTGTTCCATCCTTCATTTCAAGACATTTCTCCTGCAGCTTCATGCCCATTGGAAGCACTAAATAACATTAACAGGCATGGAACTCCCCACCTGGCCCCTGCAGCAGGGTATATCACTTTAAACCCAAGAGTCAGGAAGGAAACACTAGCTGGGGAGTAACAGGGAATGAGCACCCTTTACATTTCCATGGCATATTCTTATTCTGCTTTGTACCAAGACCAACAGCACTGTGCAGTGGGATGAGTCTGTCTGGGCCCATTTTCACATACATCAGGCCACTTCATCACAGCAAATGCAGGATGCCCCTGTGAAGCACAGGGCAGGGCTGCATCAAGGGCTGCTGGGTATAGGTTCAACAGCCCTGTAACCTCTCAGCTCTGCTCAGCAGATACCTGCCTGGGGATCCATCAGAATCTCTGCTCAGTGCTGTTTCCACAAGCTTTCAGATACAGCCACGCAGAGCAAGGCACTTTTCCTTCTGCCAGCTGTCCAGCTCCTGCCCTCAAACCTGAACCAAAACATGCCACAGAGCAAGCCCAAGGAATGAGCATGTGTGCAGACAGATTTTGCTGAATCCCGGCTGAGATGGCCAGGATTCACCTGCCTCAAAGGAGAAAAACAGAGAAGGAACCTTCAACATAAGCAGCCTTTAATCTAAAAGCCTCCTGAATCTTCTGGCTTCAGCTCAGCAAAAGAATAAAAGCCAAGATTTGCCTTCTGCCTCTCACCCTACACCTCACAACCTCACAGCAAGGTCCTGTTTGGCATGCAGGGAGGCATCTGCAAGGGAGTGAGACACAGCAGAGCCAGGTACTGCCCAGCTGGGCCACACTGTTCAGCATCTTTCTGATAAACACCCCCGTTTCCTTACAAAACACGCCTGCTCATTCCAGGCCCCTCTTCCAACGCACAGCAGGTGCTGAATACCGCCACCCACATGCCTCTAATTTCAGGTGACCTGCTTCATAGCTAGAAAATGTCAAGACAAATCAGCAATAGGCTTCTACAGCCTGCCTCCCAGATCTCTCCCTGTTACATAAGGCAGCCCACCCGCTTTCCCTCCCGTTCAGCGCCGCACGCGAGCAGGCACATGGGCAGCAGGGCTGCACCCGGCAGGGAGCTTCTATCCCTTGTAAGCTATCCAAATCAGAAATGCAGCAGAGCAGAGGGGACCTAGCTCTTGGGGGAAAAGGGGTTTGAGGAGTAGCAGCAGCTGTGAGGAGCAGAGGAAAGACACTTACATAGTACTTGTCATCGTTCTCGTTGTAGGCCAGTTTCACAACACCGTAGGAACCCTAACAATAAACACAAATTGCACAGTGAGTTCAGCAGCTTCACCTCATCTCCTCACTGCCTCTCACAGGGGGAAAACATCCCAAACACCTTAATAAAGGGGAAAAAAAGAGGATGCCAGGCCATGCCTTTCCTGAGCAAAGTCTGCAGGTGATGTGACCCCACAATGATCCACAGGACAGGAGGCAGCAGGAGTAAATCCATCAGACATGGCCTCACACTCTCCTGAAATCATACTTAAGCAAAAGCTGTAAGTGGGTCTGAATCTGTGTGGGAGTTTCAGATGACATCTGCTGTACCAGCAACAGTGGCATCTCCAGCCTTACAGCCTGACTGCCATCAGCCAAGCACACAGCCCACTGCACAGATGGCAAGGGAGCCTCAACCCACAGCCTGAGGCCTCCTGCTTTGAGAAGCAGTTTGGGTTAATAAAACTTCTGGTGAAGGTCTCTGCAGCTCTGGGTGCAGTCCCTTATGACTGCAGTGTTCCAACTGCAAGCTTCCAGACAGCATTGTCACTCGTGAACCCATCTGCAATGGTGGCAGATATCCAACCGTGCAGGTGTCTGAACTGCTCACCAGTCCTCCAAATAGCTTTGGAGGAATCCCTTCTGAATCATTCTGCAGCTTTACAGTGTGAACTAGAATTAAACTAGTATTTCATTCATGGACATAAGACCTTAAACTAGTCCTGATGGGGACCAAACCCTGCCCTCATGTTTTTTGTTTTCTTCCTTTGATGGGTTGTGTGGATGCATCAAATGCTCTCAGTGTTATATGTGGCAAGCAAATGCTCTGGAAGGATGCCAGCTTAACCAACCACCTTCAGAGGGAAGGAAAAATTTAGATTTCACTGGAAGTAGCTTCACTTTGACCTTGACCAAAACTTATTCAATTTAATAAGGTACAAAAATTCCCCCCAAATCCAAGCCAAACAAGTTGCAAAGAGTCATGGCCAGTAAGATCCCTTGTGCCGGCACAGTCTTTCCACCTGTACTCGTGTGTGTGCATGCAGGTTGCTTGTGACAAACCCAAGTTCCAGTGACGTACCTTGCCTATTTCACTCTGTAGCTTGTACTGGTTTAACTGCACACAGTCCTGCAGAGCAAAAGGAAAACATGATTAGGGTATTGGTGAAATGAGACTGAGTTTGAAAGCAGTATCAAGTAGAGGCAGAGTGCTGAACAAAAGACTAAATCTTATTTAAACTGGTATATGTTACACTATAAGCACTGCATTTATTTTCCACAGCTCAAGCTAAAAGCAATAGGCTGAGCTGTCTCTCTGTTTGTGCTGGTAACACCAGAGGCCCCTCCACCCCAATTTCCCCCAGCATCCCTCCAGGTTCAGCCTGGTGAACCTGACAGGAGCAGCCCTTGGCCTCTTCACATCAGCCACCTACTTCAGAAGGTGCTGAGCAGGAAGCAGAGCAGCAGCTGTGGCCAGCCCAGGGAGGCCAGCACATGCCTGGCTGCAGTGCACAGCTCCTGCAGGAGGATTGCTCTGCAGGATGTCTGCAGTGCTGGCACTAGGGAGGGTGGGTTGCAGTGGCTTTTGCTTTGGTCCTGACTTAGCACTTTACTGCATTGCAGGGGAGAGGAGAGAACCAAGCTTGGAGGGGTGAGGGGAAAGTTTCCAGCCACAGCACGTGGTGTGGGCTGGGCCTTAGATGGGACACTTCCACACCAGACAGCATTTCTGAACACAGTATCTCTCCCTGAGATATCCAAGCACTAAAGAAGGTTGAAAATTCACTTCCAGTCTCTGCACTGAGTCCATTTTGAAGAACAAAGCTGATATCAAATATGCAGACAGATACATTAGCCTTCCTATAAACCCCAAAATGGCCTGAAAACTGCCTGCTCTTCAGACCAGCAAGCTTGCAATGAGCAGCCTCACCAAGTAGGGATTACTCACACCAGCACAGCCAGGCGTGACATGCAGCCATATACTTTGATCCACACTTGGTACATTGTTTCAAGCCAAGGTGGCATCTCTAAAGCACAGAGTTTGCAGCTTCCTCTTGCAAATGCACTGTCCAGGAAACCACAGGGGAGTTTCCCCCCTCCCTTCTGAAGGTGCAGAGTCCATCATGTGGGGGACAGTCCATTCAGCTAGGCAAATTCCCTCACTCAACATTCATATTTAGTGTAACCGAGGAGGGCTATTCTTGCTCCCTGTATCCAAGGCACCATCACCTGACTCTCTGATCATCACCTTCCCACAATCCTTCTTACCGCTGGACAGAAACTACCACTCTTATCCCACAGCATACTGACTCCCTGAAGCATCTCTCTGAAAAGGGTGGAGAAATCCTGGGAAAGGAACACCTAGAGAGAGTCTGAGAGAAAGGCAATGCCAGGCTCTGCAGCACAGCCTCCAAGTGTTTACATCTGCCATCACTACATCCCTACCTAACCCACACCACACCTCCACTGCTCTCCACTCAGATAATTACTGGTGAGAAGCACTATCATCTCTAGCTTCTGTGGTACTTTGAGCACTTGAACTGAATGCAACAAAAACCACAATCAAACCAGATTATAGGTGCTTTCTTGTTTTTCTTTCAGGAAGACCATAATTCACAGCTCAAGTGACTCCTGCCACATGTTGCTGCAGCCTAGCAGGGTTGTCATTATGTTATTTGGTTCTCCTGCAGGAAGTGGGATAATTGCACTGTTCCTTTATCAGAGAGAAAACACCTATCCCTGGGCCAAGTGTTTCTTAAAGATAACATTGCACAATCCTCCTGATTTCATCACAATATATTTGCAACTGCTGATAAATACCAACAGAGCAAGAACCTTAATGAGATCCTTTAATGAAAAGCTGTTGGCACATTAGACTGCTGTGTCCATCTGAGGGTGCAATAATTGTTTTGCTTTAAAAGAAACAAGATGCCCCACTTGTTAACATGTGCAAGGTATTAACTCAAGGAGGGCAGATGGTGTATCAATGCCACAGAAAACAAAAACTGATTGAAAAAGGAAGCACAGTGAAGTCCAGAGTCCACACCCAATTCCCTAAGTCCACTGAATCCACTGCTGGGTGACAGAAACCCCAAGGAACTGAGAATTGAGCCTTTGCTGTCTGGGGAAACACTGGGATGGCAGGGAAGAGCCTGAGTTGACTTCAAAAGTAAGACATTTCTGAAAACAATCAGGCTGTCTACACACATACATGTTTAATGGAGAATTTTACCCTCTAAAAGAAGCCAAATTCACCAATCTGAAAAGAACTGGACATTTCAGCCAGAAACATACTTTAAAGAAAAGCATGGGAAGAAAATTGAGCTAAAAGAGTCAGTAATGAAGACAGTGCTGCTTTAAACTCATCCCAGGTGGGAGGGGAAATGAAAGCAGTTCTAAAGCCAGACAAAATGAAAAGGCAGAAAAGAGGCATTAGGGCTACCAATGAATACAAATTGTTGTTCAGGGACAGGGAAGGACACACAGGAAGCCCAGAGCTCATGGAGGGAAGAATTTTTTCAAACAACATACAAAAGCAAGTGTAAAAGTGGAAGCCCAGCATCGTGACTGGCCACTGGCAAGAGCACTGGTCACAGCTGGGCAGCAAGTGCAACACCAAGGCTCAGCACCATGGTCTGGGCTCACCCACCTGAGACCCTGGAGCTCGATGCAGGAGCTCGGGCACCCACCAGGTCCCTGGGGCATTGCTAGGAGAGTGGCTGGAACAAAAGTAGGCTGGGATCAGTGGGATAAAGGCAGCCTCCTTCCAGCCCCACTGCAACTGTAGCTTTGGGCTTTCTTTTTCTCTCAACTCTGCCCTTCCAACTTGTTAAGTTGGAGATGTAACTTAAATAAAGTTAATCCAAGGAGAATAAATTAGCAATGCCTGTGGGAGATTCTTCTCTGAATAAACATTTTCCATATACCTTTGATCTTTTCCAGAGAGCTCTAGTTTGAACACCATAGTAAGATCTCTAAAAGAAATTAGTTTGAGGGACTCATGGGGCTGGAAGGGGAAGCTCTGCAGCTCATGCTCAGACCCTGCCACTGTCCTGGTCTCACCTGCATTTACCTTTGAGCATGGCAAGGAAGTCATGACCTCAGGGAAAAAAACAGGCAGCTCCAAGAACCTGGAGAAGGATGAGACCTGGATAAGCCTGGCACCAGAGTACTGCCTCACAGGTCTCAGAATCTGTTGGCCAAACAAGGAGGAGTCCTATGATAAAGATGTGGAAAGCCAAGGGGAGAAAGGACAAAAAAGTGATTTATTTTCCATGTCTCTGGGATAAGCCATGGACAGCAAGCGTAGGAAAATCCTCTTTGTCAGCTCATCCTCCTCCTCATGTGCTTGGGCCAGCAGCAGCACTAAGGAGGGAGAATGCACTGGCCTGACTCATCCCCTCCACTCCTGCTAAAACACACGTGGCTCCAGCCCACCAGCACAATGTGAGGGGCCGCCCAGGCAGCCGGGAGCTGGAACCACCTCCTGCTGATCCCAGAGCACGAGAGACCACGCAGACACCAGGGCTGGAAGAACTGGGATGCCAGGGAGTGGGTGGATGCAGGGGAGAGAAAGGGAACACGTGAAAGAGAAAGGACAGTTCAGCCAGAAGAGACTTGAGAAAATACAAAGCAACTAGCTGTGCTGGTGGGTCTGGGGAGAAAGGCTGGAAAACAATATATTTTCTTCTTCTTCTAGCCCTTCTCCAAGCATGACTTTTCTTGGCTACCTGTAAAGGTTGGTTTGGGATGGCAGAATAAAGAAAACAGCAGTGCATTTGCAAATGCCAAGTTCCAACCAGCAGCATCTCTAACCTTTCACAAGCACTGCCATTTTAGATGGGACAGGCTCTGTCAAACACAGTGATAAGACACCCTGACACCAGCCTGTACAAACACATTCACAGGGAGTCTGCCTTGGTACATACAAGCACCAGAGCAGAAGCTGCTTTTAGTAGCCCAAAGAAAACCCTCTCCTCTCACCATGCTACCAGGACCAAGCAAGAGACAGTAATGTTACATTAACAGAGGCAGTGTGGGCCAGTAACCTACAGTCTGGGGTCTGTGCCTCAGCTCTGGAGAGTTATGTACTTGTATTAGCTTCAGCTTAATCACCTCAGTGCCACAGCTAACAGCAAAGCCATCCGTTTGTTAGAGTGAAGCACTGATGAGCAGCAGCAGCAATCTCACCAGCCTAGCAAGCACTCCTGTCAGAGAAGGCAGCACTGAAAGGACCTTCCAGGCCATAGTCCAGGAATAATCTAATAAAGGAAGGGAATAGGCAGGAAATTTTTTTAAATTACAGATCAATTTTGATAGAGATATGACAGATCAGGTTAATTAAGTACACAGTAATGCTATCAGGAGAGCAGAATGGGTTACTTCCCTTGCAGAGTCAATACTGCGCATCCAGACTTGTCAGCAGTGGCTGCAAGACACCAACAGCTGCCAACTCTCCATCCCAGGGCAATTAGCTAATTGGTGGCTCTGCTTTGTTGACAACAAGCTCTGGCTCTGCCACAGCCCTGCCAGCCCAGGAGGCACCAGATGGTGGCCTGAGTAACAGCCCCCTCTCAGAAGGCAGGTGTTTGGGGTACTGGACATGGGGACAGGACAGCACAATTCACTGCCTGCTCACAGCCCTGCCTGGACCCTCCTGCATCATTACAGGCTCAGCTTCAGCTTTGGACCCTCAGATTCCTGAATATAAAAGTTTCCCTTCCAACCTGTGAGCAAGTATTAAACCAGCCCTAAAAAGCTCAGCAATATCTCCCTAAATGAGCACATGGTTCTTCTATAATATATCCCCATATTCCATCTTCCTCAGAGCCATTATTTCTCCAGATCAGTGAAGGATACAGGGAGGCACTGCTCCTGCTGTCACTGGAGAGGGAAAGCAGATTCAATCCTAGAACACTATCAGCATAACACAGGAAATTTTGATATCCAGCTGTGCTACTCATCCCTGCGCCTAACAGACAGCACAGGCACTTGTGTCACTGATAAAGCCCAAATGCTCATGAGCTTCATCTTCCTTTTGCACAGACTGTACCTCACTTGGGCAGCAGCCACGAGCCAGAGTGATGGATGGGGAGCAATGGATTGAGAGAAGCCCTACAGAGGATTTGGGGATAACTGGTGGATGAGCTTACAATATGTGCTCACAGCCCATAGGGCCAGTTGTATCCTGGGCTGCATAAAAAGAAGCATGAGCATCAGGTTGAGGGAGGTGACTCCTCCTCCCTACTCTGTTCTATTGAGACCTCAGATGGAGTACTGCATCTGGGGTCCCCAGTAGAAGAAAGGCACAGACCTGCTGGAGTGGGTCCAGAAGAGGGCCATGAAAATAAAGAGAGATGAAACATTTTTCCCCTACGGAAAGGTAGATAAGAAGCCTGGAGAAGGGAAGGCTCTGTAGAGACCTTATTGCAGCCTTTCACCACTTAAAGGGGGTTTATAAGAAACATGGGGAAAGATTTTTTTGCCAAGACCTGTAGTGACAGGACAAGGGTCAATGGTTTTAAACTGAAAGAAGGTGGATGGAGATTGGACATAAGGAAGACATAATTTTAAATGAGGGTGGTGAGACACTGGAACAAATTGCCCAGGGAAGCTGGGAATGCCCCATCACTGGAAGTTTTCAAGAACAGGCTGGATGCAGCTTTGAGCATTCTGATCTAGTACAAGATGTCAGGGCTGGACTCAACCTTTGGAGGTCCCTTCTATGATCTCATGTTCTGGCACCTGAAAGGCACTGACTGATGATGCTGGACACTCAATGTAAGGAGCAATTCCTAAAGGGCTTTAAGTAGGTGAGAGACACAGACTCAAGTACAACTGTGCAGCTTGCCTAGAACAAGCTGTGTCCAAGTCATTTGCAGAGGCAGTGCTGTGACTGGTGAGCTCATCTTGTCAGAGTGACCTACCAGCCTCCCCACTCATTGAGGGTCTGCATATCAAAATGATCAACCAAAAATACAACTGCAGTGGCTGCAAAGCACAATGTGATTTTATCTGTCAAAGGGTAATTAGGACCAAAAGTCTCAACAGGGAGTATTCCATAACTCTCAGAGAAGCCCTGTCCCTACCTCCTGAGTCTTCCCTGCCCACATGCAAAGCTCTGCTAATTGCTTACAGTAAACATACTGATCAAATGCACACCACAGAAGATATACTCTCTATTTCTCTCCTGAGCTCCCTGCTGTATCTTGGTTAAGTGTTCAGCTCAGATACAGACTGTCAGTGCCTCTCAGCCGTAAACACAACCCCTGCAGCAATCACTAGGTCATATGCAGGTTGCTGGGGTTGGGCTGCTGCAGGCTGCACACTCACTTTGCTGTCACACAACCAACACTCATTTCTCACTCTTCAGTGGCCAGCCTCCAACTCCATCTTATTAACAAGCATACATCATCTTAGTCCTTTTGCTATTTCTTTCCAGGATACAGATACTATTCCTGTAAGGTGGGAAGTACTTGAGAGCACTGCTGCAAGGGTAAGCACCCACCTCCAAATGCACACAGCCCTCACCAGGGCTCCCTTCCCCTCCTACTGCAGTGATTCCTTCTTAACATGAACGATGGCTCCCAAGGAATACAGCTTTGTTCAGCATCTGGGCTGCACCACAGCAGGGCTCTAAATAGTTTTATCAAAGTGACCATTAAAAATGCAGCAATGTATCAAGAACTGCTGCAGGAGCAGGGGAATGCGAGGCTCCACACCTGCATTTTAAACAATTTCATCCCCAAGGCAGTAACTATTGCTCCCCTAGATGCAGATGCTGTGAAAGAGGACTGAGTACTTTGAATTTACTTGCAGATGTGAATGTGCTAGTCACACTCGACTGCAGTCACTTGGAAACATATTTCAGACAAGCGTCACTCCTGGCCATCTGCAGGATGGGAGAGCTGGCACACAAGTCACGTCTGCTTCCCAGAACTGGCTCCTCTCCCTTCTGAAAGCATACAGCTGCCAGCAAGAAGCTGCAATCTCTGCAGTGCACCTTTCTCAAGTATCCTCTTAGCCTGGGATGCCATCATCTATCTCTCAGCTAATGTGACTTGCAAAACTTCTCAGAAGACAACAGTTGATTTGCTGAGGCACAACACACAATGTGCAAGGGAAAACCATCCATGTGTTTTCAGGAAGGAAACACTATGCCACACAGATGTTGAACTCCAGGTCACTTGGACCCACAATGGTAAAAATGTAAACTCTGGTGATTTTGGTCTCATGACACAAGCTGGAACCACAGTGGGATTTAGGTATTACAGCTGGGAGCACCACAGGGCCCAAGAGCAACATATTGTCACAGTGGCAGCATGTTCCACATCAACTGGATGAGGTGTTTGATAGGCACTGCTTCTGAGCTGCCTGCTCTGTCCCACTTCAGTGGCCAGGCAGAGCAGCAAAGGTGAATTCACTGAGTGAGCATCTGGAGAGAAATGGCAAGGCAAGGAAAGGTTGTTTTTCTTCTACAAACAGGAGATAAAAATCTCAGGAAACACACAGCCTGGGCTTGGGGAATAATTCAGGTGCGAGTCTGGTTTTTCTCAAACCAACTGCTAGCCTCACAGAGATGATGTTCCCTCTCTGGTACTCCAGACAGACTATCTCATACCTAAATTCCCTCCCCAGCATTTTACAAAACATTTGGGTTTCAAAAAATGACTCATTTACAATCTATGCCCTGCTGAAGTCAGTTTGACCTGCATGCCCCTTTCTCATAGGCACTGCTGCTGCCTCGGCATCTTTGGCTCGACACCAGAGTGGTCCAAGTGGCCTTTCTCTCTGCTCCCTGTAAGTGTACATCGTGGTATGCATACCAGTAGGAAAGAAAGACTGTAGCTGCCTTCCTGGGACAGCAGAAGGGGACAGGTTTCCCAACCCAGCACAACACAGGTAGTTGCAACCAGCATCCACTTCCATCAATAACACTCTGTTAGTGGTCAAGTGTTACCCCTCTGGGACAGGTCTGGGCCCAGGTCTGGTACTGGGAAGGCAGCTGCAAGACAGACAAGCAGGAATAACCAGAGCCAGAGACACTCCTCTGAAGAAGGGTGTCACAGCTCCCTAAAGTATTTGTAACACAAAGGCAAATCCTGACAGGAGTAGGAAACACCAGTGCATTTAAGCTCTTTATACAATTAAATCATGCCTTCAGTAACAGGCATACAATAGGCAATACATAATCTCCAGAAGCTTAAATCCATAAAATACCAACAGCAAAGCTGCTGTGACTGATAAATTCCCAAAGGGCACATACAGCTGGGACATGAGAGCAAAAGCCATTTGGCCACATCTCTTTCTCTGAAGTGCCTGACAACCCTTCTGTGTGCTACAACTACACAACAGGGGGTCCTGGCTCTTCAACTCAACACTCCCAGGCAGGCAAGGGCTGAAGGAGCCAGTGTCAGGACCTGAGCCACCACCCAGCAGAGCTCTGGGGTTGGGATGCAAATGTGTTCAGTTATTCCATGCAAATACAATCTCTTGTTTCAGCGATTTCCCACCCTTAGAAAAACCAGTGCTTTCAGAGCTACTACTCCAAAAGACTGAAGACTCCCATTACCAGTTAAGCAACACTTGCCTCAACACCACAGTGAGAAGGGAGAACTTGCCTACCTCAGAATCTGATATAGACACCCGATTGGACTCTATTGTCGGTCTCCTCATTATTCGTGGTGATGGCCCTGTGGCATAAGGACCATAACCTGGAGCGTTGCTAGAAGCCAAATAACCTCCTGATGATCTTTCCTGAAGAGACAACTTCCTACTCGATAAGCCAGGTCTAGTGAGAGGTCTCTTGGGAACGTGTCTCCAGTGAGTATCTTCTGACCTTTGGGAAGGCAGGAATTCATTCATTCCCACGTCACTGCTGACCCCATTTCTTTGGATGTCCTTTACGTTATCAGAAAAGACTGTGTCATTTTCTTGAGTGTTGTCTTCACCATTTTGGTCACTTCTGTCTGGGCCAACAGCTACATCTATGGCTGCTACCCTCTCTGCCAGTTCAGTCTGTGTGTCTTTGCAGTACATGTTTAAGCCTCTATCCATGGCATTTGTTGGAGAGTCTCCCATTGCTGAGTCCAGTTCCTTTGGTCTCAGATGGCACTGCAGAGAGCTGCAATGCTAGCACTCAGGCAGCATGGGGCAGGAAGGAATCTCTCCATGAAATACCTGAAAGGAAACAGAGGTCAACTGAATAACTTTCACTCAACACAAACACAGCCAAGACAATTCTGTGATTCTGTGACCACTTCTCACTTCTTCCAACATAGAAGAAAGCAAACGCAAAACACTGTCAGGCTGTAAACAAGTTGCAAACAGTCAGAAGGAAAGGCAAACACAAGCATTGAGCTAGATATGAAAGTGATAAAGAGGAGATTTTATGAAGCGACACATCTAAAGAGAACTTCTCCTTCTGTAGCTACACTGACAGTCAACCAGAGTTTACAATGAAGGGAGAACCTCAGCTTCTCTAACAAGCTGAGGGTAAAAGGTCAAGCTTTCAACCTCTTGAATTCTTATTTACAGGCTAAAAGAGCTTCTGATCTTTATCCAAATCCAACGTGCATAACTACAAATACACAGCCATTTACAGCTCCACAGTAGTGTCTGTTGGCCTGTAGGGCCCACAGTGTGTCACAGCATGGCCTGGAAGCCAAACCATGGCTGGTGACTTCCACACTCTCAGTTATTTGCAACATAGTTGATGGCAAAGGCAGAATTTAAAAGGAAATCTGGTTCCAGGGTAACCTCTGGTACCCTCCAATTACAACCTGTGTGCAAACACACATTAACCTTGTGGCACACCACGGATAAAAGCTACACTGAGCTGCAAATCAACACCACCTAATGATTACCAGCATGTGGGAATCAGCTTTTCCTTTGGAAAAGACCTACATAACACAAACATGCAACACAAAACTGAAACTGCTACATAAAATAGCTGTTTCCTGGATGCTCATTTCAGTCTCAAATTTAAAACAGATTTCAGCTTTCCCAGTAGAGCCCAGAGCAGGAAAGGATCCTCTGCAGCACATGGCTGTAATCTATCACCTTTTGAAGACACAGTGCTGCAAGATACATCATCTCATCCCTCTGCCCAGGTTCTGGGGACAGTGAGGGAGAAGAGTTTTAGTCACAGCATCCTGTGAATTTCAGTGTAGGTTTAACCCTGAATTATTTAAACCTTTGGTTCTCTACAAGCAGAGCAGGTTGTGATTAAAATTCCTTCAAGCCAAGTGACACTTGCACTGCCCTGTTCTCACACTGGCTACATTTAACTTACATGAGGAAAAGCGGAGGTGAGAGTTTAAAAAGCCCCATCCAGCATCAGTCCAGGAACACACAGAACATCCTTGTTGAGGAGCGTGGAGCAAAGGTCAAGTCTGGCTTGAAGCTGCCCAGCAATGCTCAGCTAAACACTACAGCAAAACTCTGCTGCAGAGACAACCTCCCATGTTCACTGCAGAAACGCAGCAGCCAAGCTCAAGCAATCTTTGATATCAATCAGGAAACCAGAGAAAGATTTGGATAAGAGGCTTCATCACGAGTCCTGTGCCAGCCATGGGGGACACGTGCTGGGCACTCAGTGTAAACAAAAGAAACATCCAAATCCAACATGTTCCTGTGGTGTTCACACCTCCTTTTCCTCTTTCGCCTCCTTTCCCCGTCTCCTGCCTTTTCTGCTAGCTTGTTTGAAACAAATTGACAGTGGTGTCACTCACTCAAAGCAGTAATGAAATGGTGAAATCAGCTTTAAAAGCTTCCATTAAAACTATATTTAAACCCTTCAATCCCAAAGCACAAATCCCTTTCAGAGCCAGGATGCAGGCACTGGGGGTGGCTCATGGCACTAAGGGAAGAGGGATTTGTTCCAGCATCTAATGCATGCAGTCACAAATTCAGAGGTAAAGCAGTGCTAGCCTCTCCTTTCTTAGACCTCCCTGCTTTTCCAGACCTCCCACACCAGGCTTCAAGCTAGAAATCCAGCTGCAGTCCTGCACTGGCTCAGCATGGATCTCATCCTCCAAAACAGATTGGTGGGAAGCCCACAGAGAGCTTGTCTGCTAAACGCTTGTGCAAGGATTGCACTTGGAAAGATTCTGAGCTGACCTAAGAGCATCAGATGAGGGCAACAGCAAGTCTAAGGCCATCCTGCTATCTCTGAAGAGTTTTTTTCTACTCCAGAGCATGCAGAACAGCGTATTTCCTGAGCAGATGCTCAAGAGACCTCCTCACGAGACATCTGTGTGCTGGGCTGTGTGGCAGTGGCTTCCCAGGGCTGCTGTGCAATGGCCAAGAACACACCAGTCCACATCCCTACTGTCAGCAGCTGTCCTCTGCACTGCCAGGGCTGGGCTGCAATTCTCCTCACATCCAGCCTGCATGTTCCCTTCAACCAAGGAAATGACTTTAAATGAAGGGAGAGAGGAAGTAAGAAATTATTTCATCAGTAATCCAACTGGCACAAGGGATAGGAGGAGACCTCTGATCCCACCCTTCCTTAAAAGTCTCACTTTGTTCTTCTACCTGCAGAGAAACAAACCCAAAGCCTTCATTTGCAGCAGCTTTAGCTTCTGGACAGTCACAGCTCACCTCACTCCTCAGAAGCATGAAGAGGAAAATCAATCTGCAAATGAAGTCTGCAGCTTCCCCAACTTCTTCCCTCCTCGTGCCATGAGGTTTCCCCACACATGCAAGAGGAGGGAAGCATCCACCTGTGTTGCTGCACAGCTGGCCATGAAAGCCCACAAATCACCCACCTGGACTGAACACTTGGGCATCTCACACTGCTCAGCCAACAGGAAAAAAAGCCAGAAGCACTGGGAAGAGCAGGCAAGTGCTGGCAAACAGCAATGTTTGTGTTAGTTGCCTGCACAGCTCTGTACAGACCAGGCACTTCAAGGTGTCATCCCCTCAAAAACAGAAGCTTGCTTGCACAGCTCAAGGCTGCAAAAGAAATCTTTAGCTAATTTGCAACTTAAATAGATAAACTTAAGATAAGCCTCATAAATCAGTTCATCTGATCAAAACAAACAGACCCATACAGATCACTGCAAGTAAGACACTGCTGCTAAAAGAGGGCTAAAACAAATCCAGCGGGGCTTAAAACAATCTGTACAACTGTGCTTTGACTCACTGTTGTTTGGAAGGATCCCTTTTTATTGACAAATCCTCCAAAAGTGTATTGGAGAGCAATAGTCTCTGAATAAGCAAATCCATTAGGCACAGACCAGTCTTACTGTGCCTAAAACTCAGTAAAAAAGGCAATTCCTTATTTCTGCAAGGCAAAGGCACTGGTGGATTTGCACCTTGTCAGGCTGTAACACAACCACACTTTGCTGTGATGGGAAATCCTAGACAAAGAGGCATCACCACTACCTTCTACAAGCTCTTGTGCAGCTTTGGGCTGGATGCTCTTCACCCTGTCACTAGCCTGATCCCCAACAACTCTAAATACCTGCTGCAGATCAGAGGATTATGTTGCAGACATGAACTAAAGTTGCAAACGAGCTTATGTGAGCAAAATTAATTTGCTTACATATAGTTTATTTACCATTTTCCCTTGTAGCTATTCCTCTGCTCCAGGCAGACTGCCACTCCAATGGTGGTTTTTGCAATACATTCATCAAATGGCTGCAGATTTTTGCCAGGCAGGTGCTGAGCAGAGCATGGTAACAAAACACCTTTGAAAGGACTGTAATTCTGGACAAAATCTGTGTGGTATGTAGGAGCAGGAGATGAGTGAATGCAATTAATTTAGCTGCTCAATACAGTATTTCAAAGCATTGTTTGAAAAACGAAAACCTGCAAATCCAGTTTACTGCTTGGTCCTCTCATTTGGGTAACTAGAAACACTCCTTTGAGGAAGGCAGGGGAGGTTAAAAGGCTCCTGAGCCTTGGCAAATCCACAGCTTCATTTCCTGCTTTTGCTACAGGCTACCCAGAAAAGTGGCTTTACAGCTTCATCAGTCACAGTTCTCAGGTTGAGAGGAATGATGCTGCCCTCAGCTCACCTTGTCCTGCTTCCCCTTTCTGTCTATGAGAACATATCTGCCTTGTGCTGAGGCACCAAGGGCCTCTGCAGTAAAATAAAGTCACAGTGGATAATAACTGGAGCAAGCATTTGCAAGGAAAGCATTCAAGCTGCAACTTTGTTGTTTCTGTGTTGGGCACTTCAAATGCTCTTGGATAGCATCCTCCATGTCAGCATGGGGACTAGCAGGGACATCACATCAAAACCCTGTTTGAAGGTCACATCCATTAAGTGCTTGTTGACTAGAAGACCCACAATCACTCTTACAAAGAGAGGTCACAAAGATCACAGAGGGCTTTAGTCTGCCATTTTAATATACACTGGGAAGGTAAGGAACTAGGGCTGAGTATTCTAAATGGTGCAGGGAGCCACATCCCAGGATAGACTGCCTGCAGAGGGGATGTCATCTCCATCACCAGCATCCTTCAGCTTGGGTCAGATGTCTCACGAGGAACTCAGTCTAGACTTGGGGCAGAGCTGGCCTGTACATCCAGCCTTATCTGGTACCACACTGTGCTTGTGTTTTCTGCAGATGATCCCTCACAGCAGCACAGCCAGGGTGAAGAATCTGCTCTGACTGCTATCAACAGGCACCAGAAACTCCCTTTAAGGAGAAAAGCAGCAAGTCCTGGACTGGGCTGAGTCCTGAACTGCTCCTTGAATGACATTTTTGAAATATTAGGTCAGCAAGTCCTTCCCAGACCCTGAGCTGTCTCCTCATGCCAAACAATACAGCCAAGGATTATTTCCATCCTGGAGTCTCCTGCAGTCTGTTCTGCAGGACTTCTGGCAATTCAGCATCAGTCCATGACTCTGACACGAAGGAGGTATTTCCACACCTCCACCCTGACCCCATCAGCACTTTATACATTTGCCCAAAATCCAGTCAGGTTACTGACACTGTCAGTCTGGAGAAGCTCAAAAGGAATTTGCTGCTCCAGTGCATGGCTGTGGGACACACCTGAGCTGCCACAAGCCCCACAAACACAAAGTGGTTTGCAACACACGGCTCTTCAGATCTAAAGAGCCAGCCACTAACAGGTCTCATTGCTGAGGTGGGAGAGCAGCCAGAGGGCTCATTTTTGATGCAGTAATTCAGCTCAAAGCACACAGGCTTTCATTCCAGCTCTGCTCACCCCTGGCACCCCAAGCAGGGCACCTGAAGATGAAGTTGCCTCCTGCCTGCCTCTAGTCACACTGCTGCTGTGAAGAATCAAGCCTCAGAGATGCACAGGAGCTTCTCTGCATCTGTGAAAGTCACTTTCAGACACCCACTGGCTGAAAGGCAGCCCAAACCAAGTGACAAAGAATGATGAGAAGGTGCAGCTCTGTGAAGCCAAAAAGAAAACAAATTCCTACAGTCCTTGAAGAGATCATCAAGCCAGATATACATCAGAGCAGTCATTTCAACTGCAGCCTTGCTAGGAAGAGGCTAATCCCTTTTGGTACCAACTCCTGACTAGAAGCAAGAGACATTAACATAACTCATATAATAAATAAGAATATACACATCCTACATTTGCTTTCTCCTGCAGCTTACAAGGTTCTTGCTTCAGAGCACTGACAATTGTGTCTTGCTGAGAAATCACTCCATCCTGCTATATTCATGCTAGTCCTTTTCCCTCTTCTCTCCACAGTTCTTGGCAGTGAGCCTGGCTGTTGTGCCACAGCTGAAAATTAGATCATAAAAATGAGGTGCTTTGATGACTTCTGTGAAGCTCCTAGCACAGCTTTAAAAGTAACTGCTGAATGACAAAGAACAGTAAGGTTTTTTTTTTTCAGTTCAAGCACTGAGGGAGAAATTTGAACACCAGGTTCAGGTCCCTACTCCTGCTGGATTTCTCAAATGACAACAAACATCTCCAAACCACAATGTAGAAAATGCACCATTTCTAATTATTCCTTCTTAGCCTTTACTAAGGCAGGATATTTTCAAGAGGGATTTTTAGGGCCAGTTCAGCCCTTGAGCTATAGACAACAAGCACCTCAAGGACCCATCATTCCATGCTTGTCCTGCTCTCTCTCTCTTCCTCATGAGAGTCTCCAGCTGCAGACAGGATCTGGGGTTGGGTCTCATGATGTTTCCACGTCCCTGGGTATACAGTGTGGATGCAGATGTGAAACAGCAGAGCTGAGCTCAGCAGCAAGCTCCTGATATTATGTGAAAAACAAAAAGTCAAACACCATCATACCATGAAGGCCACATAATCAATTTTAAGAGCAATTAACAGCATGTTTTAAATATGTTTTGAAATTAGCCAGGCTGCTGCTCAAGTCCAGTAGTCTACAGCAGAAGGGAACAACCACCTTGTGCACAGACTACTGAACTCAGGAAGTTTTACAAAAGATTTCCCAACTGCATTATATTTCATCCCTCCATGTTCTAATTATATGATTAAATGCATTTGCATAAGCAGATGCAATTACACTAATTGCATATATAAGCAATAATCAACCAAAAATTACTCTGAAGAAAAAGTTTCTACTTGAGGAAATTCCTGTAACAAGAAAACATTGAGGAGTGCCAAATGTATCTAATTGAGAGTGGTATTAACATCACATGCTCCTGATAATGGGGGGCAACAAGGGCTCTACCAGCCAGTATTTGACTGGATACAGCTATGTCAGTACAGTTTAACCATGGCTTCAGTGGGGACACCACCAAGGAGTCAAAGTACCCAAGCTCTGGCTAAAACTGCTTTTGAATGACAGATTTGACTGCTGTGTTTTATGGCAGACAGAGGTTCAGCAAGAGTCGTGAGTGTCTGATGCTGGACTATATTTACTTCTGCTTTAAGCTTTTAAAGCTGTTTCACAGTGTATGAGCACTGGGGGTGGGTTTATTTTGCAAGTTACAGCTGGGAATACTCAATGAGAAGCACTCAGCCCACATATCCCACAGGTTTTCCTTGCAATGACTTTGACTCACGATCTGTACAATACCTCAGTAGTGACCACAAACCCAACACATTGCAACACCCAACTCCTGCAAATGACCTGAGCTCAGATTATAACAAATTCTATTTGTTCTTGTGACAAGAGACACAAAAGCCTTGTGTGGGCAGCCCCTGGCTGCTGTGCCAGCCTCTGCAACAGTGGAGATGGGAGGATGGAGGAGGACAGTGTGGGCAGCGAATACTGAGCCTAGTCATGTAGCACGATCACGCAGAGATGTCCCAGTATGTATCAAATGGTTTGCCCTACCTTCAAGTGACCCTCAGGAAAGCAATATGAAAGAATTGGGCTTGTTAATGGGCACACACAGCTTGGACATCTCAATCACTCAGCTTGATGTCAAAGGAGAACAAAAACTTGGGAAAGGCACCATTTCCAAAGCTGCTCCTGGGTGTGCTTCCATCTGGCACTCTGCTAACCCTGACTCAGACCTCAGAGCCTGTCTACCCAAACCTCCTCTTCCAATACCCATTGAGAGTGCAGGAAACATCCCAAATGCAACTTGCATCATGTGCAGGAAAGCTGAACCCCATACTCCAGTGGAAAAGCAGTCTTCTGACTACCAACTGTACGAGTACATGCTGTTATAGCTTGAGGTTTCATACATGGGCAACATCAGCTCACATAGAGATTCCTTGTAGGGTCAGTGCAGAATTTGTGCAGTGGAAGGAGTAGACTCCCAGGGCTGAACTTGAGCAGAGAGGAGGAGGAAGAGAAAGAGTCATGGTTGCTCTCACTTGGTGAGCTGAGAGGCAGCATGATTCCCAGGAGAGGAAGCAGCAGTGGCAGGGAGTACAGCTTGCTGGAGGTGGCATTTAAACAGCCGACAAGGGGGTGCTTCAAAACATCCCTGAGAATGTCAGATTACATGAAGTTTGAAAGGCTTAGCTTATCTGTAACATATTAACAAGCAAGGCAGTAACCAGACCAAATTGATTCCTGAGCAAAACAGCTACCTCAGAATTAGGGAATCTTTAACATTTAGGGCCTTCATTGCAATGACTTTTCGTATGTCTGTGTTATGGAGAGGTAAATTGCAGGTTACAGAAAAAAAGGCTTTCAAATGTTCTAAGGGAAAGGTATTAACCTCAGATGAGCCATCTTCTGCAGCAATCTGTAATGATACCTTGATATTGCCACAGAAGATGATACAGTGATGAACAAATGCAAAGTGAAGAAATCAAGAGGACCTGAACAGTGTATCAGTCTGCCAGGGTGAGGTCTCAGCCCTCCACAATGGCCAAATCTCCTCTGATCTCATGCAAGTACAACTGAGCACTCAAATCAAACCTGTGTCTAAATCACTGCAATTGTCACACTGCCTTCAGGTGAAGGACAAAAAGCAGGACACAGATCAAAATGGTCCCAAGGCAGTAGCAAACAGCCTACAAAAAACACCCCTTTCAGCATGGAGAGAAAGAGGAGGGAAATGTAAGAGAAACAGAACCGAAAACACAACACAGGGCAGTGAGCACATGGACATGATTTGTACCAACAGACACAGCACATGGTATCTGCCCTCTGGTTTTACTGTAAGGTCTGTTTTTTAAGCTTGCTCAGCCTGGAGCAAAGGCTCCAGAAAACCAGGAGAGTCTGCCAGGCAAACCAGCACTCACACACCAATCTGTGACCCTGAAAAAAAAAAGTGTAAGCAATGGCTGATCTTTTGGGATTGCGACCTGGTGGGACTATGTGGTCCCTCCTGCACCAGAATGTGACAAGGAGTCTGCAGTAGATGCTCACACAGACCAAAGACCACAAACCACAAACAGAGACCAGAAGCACAAGGACCACACATCATACAGAGCTTGATCCACCTTCTACTGATCACGAGGAACAGCCTGCCTTGCAAAGAGAGCAATGTTGTTCAAGGATGGCAGCCTCCACTCAGCTCCCTTGCTATGCAGCAAAAAAAGCAACCAAAGATTCATTTTTAAATAGTTTACTGTATTTCAATTTGTGCCCACTATTCCTTGTCCATTCACTGAGACATCTACCTCTATCTTCTTTAACATCACCTCCATGAGGCATTTATGCAAGATACTTCCTCCAGCTCCATCCCCTATTGCTACCAATATCCAGCCAGACGTGTAAGAACCTCACAGCTCTGAGGGTTCTTCCTTTGCACAGTCAGACTCAAAAACTGTAGAGAGCAGAAGTGAGGAAAATATGCCATTCCTCCTCCTGCCAAGATGAGTTTACAGAGTTTTGTAAAGAACAGGTTAAGCAGCATTGATTTCAGCACTCTGCAAACCTAGGCAGGTTACAAGTGAACCAAGGGGTTTACCAACCATGAATAGTGCCAGCTCAAACCAAGGCCTGCAAATGTTTTTCTACTAAAATCTCCAGTTTTCCAGGATAAAGTAGGAAATAAAGAAGGAGAGATGCAGCAATACGAAACTGCAGACAATCAAAGAACAGTAGGGGTTGGAA
The DNA here is from genome assembly GCA_013401255.1 of Urocolius indicus. NCBI lineage: Eukaryota > Metazoa > Chordata > Aves > Coliiformes > Coliidae > Urocolius > Urocolius indicus. The sequence goes on from WBNH01003326.1 coordinate 52,527, forward strand.
GGGACCCCTAGAGCCATCTAGTCCAAACCCTTAACAGGGGAGTTGAGCAGCAGCATCTCAGCCCACAGCTGCATATACACCCAGCCTACACCTTTCTAGGCCATTTCTTTCCTTCTCAGTTTATTCCACCATGTTATTTCTCAGTCCTTCCTGCCTCTCCCCTGCACACTTTAGCACCTTCTATACTAACTGCCACAGTTAATTCTGCTTTTGAGGTGCTTATAGATGCTCAGATTTCCTATTGCTCCATTATATATTGAGAATTAAATAACAGAGAAAGCAAATCAATTTAAAACAACACTGGTAGACTTTTGGAGCAGCAAAGTGGGATCTGGGAAAGCATACATTTAGAACATCAATACAACAAAGTAATCCAGCATCAGGTACCTTTGCCAGTCTCAGGTCTCACAGCATAGACTAGCATTCACATTAGTGGTGTTTAAAAAGCATCCACAGCAAACCAAACAGCACACCAGGCAGAACAAGTTCATATTTATACATTTCAGTCACTGAGGTTTATCTTTCTCTCAGATAAGGAAAAAGCTTTCAGTTGCCTTTGAGAGATCTGGAGGTATTTCAGGGGATATATCAAATTGCCTAGTTCTGTAAGCCAGCTGCAGTGAAGGCTTTCTGGCATTTAAAAAACCATTAATTTCCATCTCTTCCAGAATTGCCAGTCTACAATAAAAACATACAGTGCAGAACACAGTAGGCTTTCTTCTTCCCAGCAGCTCAAATATGAACAGAGAGTTCTATTCAAGGTGATCTCTGTAAAGAGTTTTAACCAGGGAAACGATCCCAGATCTCATCTCCAAATGTCTGTGTACTGAAGGTCTTTATCACCTCTGCTAATCTGCATACCTCAAGCCAAAAAGGTAAGGCACAGGAGAACTACACAGGGTAAGACAAAAAGCAGTGATGATGTAAGACAAATGAACTTCAAATTCAAAGCTCAAAGTATTTGCTGTATTGCCACATGGATAACTCCAATCTTCTGATAACCCTCACATCTGTGGAAACCACAGGACTTGAAGATACAGTCTCAGTTAACCTCCATATAATGAAAGGTGGCGGCAGAGAGTCTCTCTGTACAGAGAGAACAGCCTCTGGTAGGGGGGTGACGTGTAACACATCCCCCAGAAGTCAGAAACGGGTAACCCACCCCTATGATTATCCTTGTCCGTGTCTGGAAATATAAAGGGCAGCAGGCTTCCCAGCTCCTTTGAAGACTTAAGCTTTAGCTCTTTAAGCCAAAATGCACTTTCAAAGCCCCAAGGTCAAGGACTGGAGATTATCCAACAAGTCACTAGGCAAAGACTGCTGGGGAGAAAGCTGTTCCTTTGAGTCACTGCAATGCTATTCCAGAAACTCAGCCTGATGGTAATCTCAGCACTTGTCAGAGCATGAAAAAAGCTTTGCAGCACTGAAAGACCAACAGCAGTTTCCAGGTCCAGCTTTTCTTGAAAAAAACAAGTATGGAAATACCACTTTTGGGCACTCTAGTTGTAACTCCAAGGTTTCTGGCTGTGCATAGCCAGCCTGGAGGTGAACAGCAGCATGCTGAGGGGGCCAGGTTGCCCAGGGATCAAAGCATGATCCTCATTTGCTCTGGGGCTCAGGACTAGTACTACACACTGTATCTCTACAGCTGAAACCTTTCTGAAGTGTTAGAAATTCCATCCAACAGCACTGTCAATTCTGCAGAGCTGCAACAAGAGCTAGAAAAGGCACGTTTCTGGTCAACAAGTCATGAGGTGCAGGAGCAGACTGGGGAGCAAATCCCCTGGCATGGAGATGTCCCTGGCTGAGGGGATGAAGATGCAGGGATGGAAGAGAAACAGCCAGTATCCACAGCAGCACACACAGGACACGCTTTTGAAATTGTAGCCTAATACTTTTCATTGGGAAATTCTCATTTACAAAGTATCTGTCACCTGTCATGACCTTCCCATGTTTTACAAATGGGGCCTATTTGGCAAGGCCCAAAAGAACATTTACAGAGAAGAGTTAGGAGGAAACACTCTCAATTGGAGTCACAAGGACAGTACCACAGTGCTTAGGAAGAGAGTCCTGAATTTCTAGTTCCCAACATCTGACTACTGCATGCACCTTTCTACTCTTCTTAGAGCTGAGCACACCTCTGTAAGAGTAGATCCAACACCAGCATAACTTCTTCTAACAACACTACATCACCTCTGCTGACAACCCAAAATGTCTGTGCTGGAGTCGTGCTTATAGATTTGCCATCGACAGTCAGTGCATTCTCATTTTCAACATTTGAAGCATTGATAAGAGTTTAACCACATCCAGTTTTGCAAAGCCTATGCCCAAGCCAGCAGCAATGTCCCACATCACTCCCTGTACAGCTCTCCCACTCTGGCTGCCACACAGCCATGCAGGTCAATAAAGAAGCAGAGATCACACCGTGCCACTCTGAGCTCACCTGGTTCATCATAAACCTGGGTAGATCAGGAATAGACAACATGATATTTGTTGCAAGATAACTGTGAGATCAGAAAGAAGATAGTAGAAAGAAAAAGGAGAATAAAGTTTGTTATATAAAGCTTACAGTGGGTTATGAGATAATTTTTCCTTGTTCCCCAGGTTCTCAGATATGCTATTCACCTGCTTGAACTTGTGCACATTTCTCAACAATCATGTTTAAGTCAACTTCTCCAATATTTTGGTAATGGAAAATGTAATTACATACAAATAAAAGTTGAAAACAACAGGAGTTTATTTACACAGCTATCCTGACAGTGTTTCAGTGGGCAGTCACCAACTAAAGATGCTTTTGGGTAATGCTAGTGACACAGGAATTTGAGAATAGGCTCAGACTTGCAGCTACCCAAAACAGACTCGCTAGAGCAACCTGAGAACAAAGCTTAACAAGTTTCATTTGAAGGATGAGATCACTCCGTCCAAACATGAAACAAACAGCAAAACTGAAGTCCCAGAGTGCTGTAGAATTCAGGCTGAGCTCCTGGGATGCACTTTACTTGCTAGACAGAGCTGTTTCCTCTTCTATCCTATAAACCATCCTATCACCTTCTTTCCAAAGGCCTTGATGGTATTACCTTCCCTCTCACAGTCATTCTTTTTTTAGATACTTTAAAAAATATTATCAAAAGGAGAGGCAGAAATGTCGAGCTCATCTCTACCCATGTCGCTCTGGAAGCACCCTTAGTCTAAAAGTGACTATGATGTGTCATCTCCTGAGTAAGCACATTGGCTCTGCAAGCCTCCTTCAATCCATGACCAAATTATCTCACTACTTATATCACCTGTCCATTTTATATGTTAATGCAGCAGCACTCAAAAGTCAGGAGGAGCCTCCTGTCCCAACGCCAGTGTAACTGCTGCTATCTTGTCCTGCCAAGGCAGACAGAGCATCACCAGGAAACCCTGTACTGAAACAGCTGAGGAAAACGACATCATAAGCCTGCATTAAAGTGTTCTGAAAGTAAATCAGCCTGGGAGACACCTCTAATCTCTGCTAATACTTGGGTTCAGCATTTACAAGACACTGGCACCAGAAACCCGTGCAGCTCAGCACCTCTTGCAAATGCAAACACAAGCCAGGGACAGGCAGAGCCCAGCTCCAGAGCCAGCAGGGCTCTATAAAGGCAGGTGCCAGGACTACAGCCAAACTATTTCAAAATCCTTCTGTTAGTCTTGCAAAAGCTCTTAAATGAAGCTGCAAAAACACCGAGTTAAACCACTTATGGTACTTAAATCTCTCTCCATTCTAGAAGAATATGAGCACTTTGCCAAACAAATGCACTCATCTTCACAAACATCCTGTGGGATACATTCATGGGCACCAAAACAGCACTGGGGAGCAGATTAAGTGCCATAAATACTTCTTAACAGACCCCAACAGATACCCTGATGCCTTGAAATGCTACCTTAGGATCCAACACCAGGTCTATGGCAGATGTCCCTGTGTCCTCTTCCTAAAATCCAGATGAAGACATCAATCAGCAGGTCTGGTCCCTCCTCTGGAGGCCCCTTGTACCTCCATGCACTGTCAGAGCAGCCACAGGCAAAGCAGCAGTAACACACAGAGCAAACAACCTGGGCAACCCCAGAGTTAGTCTCTTCTATCTGTATTCCAACCCAGAAGAATGCAGCCAGGGTTTTCACCTCACTGGCCAGCCCTGTGAGCATCTGCCTTTCCATCAACAAACATAAAAGACTTCTCATCAGGGAGTGAATTTGCAGTCTGCCTGTATTAGCAATTGGTAACACCTTTAGTCTAACAGCCACCTGCTTCCCTCTACAGAGCTGAGGCCACTCTGCCTTCATTATTTCCTTTGGCCCGGAGGAAAACTTTGCATCTCTTTGTACCAAATCCAGTGGCTACAACTCAACCTCTCAAACACTGAGGTCAGATAATGGGACTAAATCCCTTGAAGACAGCCAGCCTTCGCTCCCCAGCTGCTCTGCAGGAGCGTAGCAGTGATCTTCCTTGGCTGAAACATTCGACCATGTCCACCCACACCTCCTGGCCATTTTTCTGAGCCTATCTTCCCTCCAAGATATTCAACTTCACCACTGAAATAATCTACTAACATGGAAAATGACTCATCTCAGGTAGTAGAAGGGAAGAGAGCCCAGGCAACAGGCTGGCCTGAGGATGGAGAAGCTTACACCTAAAGAAACAACCCAGAAAAAAACTAGACATCAACTCAGACAAAATTACCACTAAGCAGAAGCAGCAGCTGCCAGCATTACTGAGGAAAGATGAAAAAGCTCAAAGATCTCCAACGACTCACAAGTGCTGCCTGTAGGTACAAGATTAGCAAAGGAAAAGCTGGTTTCCAGCATCGTCCCAGTAAACACCACTAAGCTGCAGGTGGATTTTGAAGGGTTTGGATGGAGACCCTGGGGACTAATAGTTCAGTTATGACCACAGCCCAGCTACTGCCACAATGGCACACACTTACAGACACCTTCAGACACATGTGCACACAAATCTAAGCAAAACGCTCAGGTCCCACCACACATCATCATCTCCTGCTTTCCACAGCAATCATATCAGAGTGCACAGTAGCTCCTCTGTGAACCCACTTTATGCTGAAGCATCCCCTCTCCCACATTAAAGGCATTCTTTAAAATGAAGGGTAATTACCAGCTCTTCTGCTATGGTTATAATGTCATGAGATCTCTCTGCTCCCTGCTGGGATATCTGCTCTGTGTGTGTATCTGTCTCTGTCCAAGCCACTCTCCCAAGCACCGATGAGGCACTGAGACTTCACCAGCCACCTCCAGCTCTCCTGGCCATCATGTAAGGCACTCAACTGGCTGCTGAAAGACCACAGACCAGCATGTCACTGTGGCACTTTGAACTTCTGCCTCTGGCTGTGGTTAAAAGCAAACCTAAAGACAGATCCTCTCAGCAGACAAAGAGCTGTACCTTGAGGAAAGAGAGAGGGAGGCAGAAAGAAGCTTATTTTTATCATCCTTAATCCCTTTTTCTGGGAGTCTGCTGCAATGACATAAGGACAGTCTCTCCCCTGGAAATGCTCCCTCAGCTGTTTGTATCCAACCTAAGTCTGCCCCTGGGCACACTGATCAGGAACACACTGATGCAGCTCTTCCATGGTACCTGAATTCAAATAGGACTGCAGGGGGCAAAGAGGAAGGAGGAAAACACCCAGAACAAAACACTTTATAAAGATCCACCTATTACAAGCCCCTGCCTGCAGGCTAAGGGTTTCACTCTGCTCCAACTAGAAGTCACCAGTGGGATTTATGAGGCTTAATTCACCCTCTGCTTTGTGACAATCCAAATCCCAGAGAGGTTACACACCTCACATGGGTCTTTCATCCCTGGGAATGTTCTTCTCCACCCTGCTGTAAGCAGGTTTAAGTCAGTTATTTTGTACAGTCACCACTGAGCTGTCCCATCACTGGCACTGATCTGCTCTGCATGGGCACTTCGACTGCAGCCAAGGCAACTTCATCCCCATTCTGTTTTTAAACAACCAGAGCCCTCAGAAGTCGTTAACTCATATAAACATTTCACATCTGTTTAGGGAGCTCCATTTTTACAAGCATTCACACATGAAAAGCAATCACTGAGTGCATTCAAGAAGACACAGAATCAAGAGAGGAAGAAGCTTTTGCTATAAATAGTGGGATGTTTCTCCAAGTGCATGTTGCATAGGCTGGTTCCTCCAGCTCTGTGCTGCATTGTATTTTATGCCACTTAGCCTTTAAATCCTGTTACCTTTAACATCTGCATCTTCACTTTAAATATCTTGCTTCCCCATATTACTGCTGTATTCTTCAGCCAGACAAAGCATTGGTAGCCTGTCCAGGGCAGACACTAGTCTGACTGGCTAAAAATCTGTACTTTCCCCTGCTTCTCCACCCTTCTCTCCTCCCCTTGCTCTATCTTGACCTTTAGACACTAAGTTTGAGTCAGGGTCTGTGGCCAGCTCCATATTTTTACAGCACCAGCACCATCCCCACAGTATGACCCATAAACAATAGAAATCCTGCTTGTACAGGGTCTGGTCCAAAGCTCATTGGAACAACATCTCTCTTCAATGGCATGTGGACCAGAGCCACAATACCAGCATGAGCAGAAAAGAGTGACTTGCAAAGCTAAGTATTCAGTATACAGTCCTGTTCCAGGAGAATGTCTTTGCACATTCCAACAGATAAAAAAGTGTCTGCACACGTATATATATGTTTTTATCAAGTGTTTTTGGCATAGGAAGCATTCTGATGCCATGGTGACGGGTGCTCTTGCAAACCCTTAACATAATAGACACAGATAAACCTGAAGCCAATTAGGAAAGCAATACTGCTGTGCCTACACCATCCACAGCTCCTCTGAAAGGGACACAAATTTAACACTCATGAAAAAGATCAAAACAAAACCCCAGACCTATTGTTAAAGAGATTAATCAGACTCTTGGAAAGCTCATGGGGGATTGGGTTCAATCTCTGCTGTTATTAGCATAAGCCTTGTACAACAGTAACAAAAGACTTGCCCAAGTTCCACGTTTTTGGTTTACTTTGCAATGAGACTCCACTTGTCTCACAGCATTTAACATAGAATCACAGAATGGTTTGGGTTGGAAGAGACCTCAAAGATCAAACCTACACACTCCTACTAAAGGGAGAGAGACCAAGGAAGAATTTGGCTGAAATGTATATATACTGCAGCAAGACAAGACTCTTAATGACCTTTTATAAGAGTAGGACTATCAGTTCCTCCTCTCCTGAGCAAGGCCAGGATGGGAGAGAAAGAACCCCACTGCTAGCATTACTTCCCCTAATTGAGCAGGGGCTGTGCAGGGACTCTTGCTGCTCCAGGCCAGGCATAGACAGCAAGAGCTAGGGATAACCGTTTGAGAGGTAAGTAAAAGCACTGTGTTGGCAGGACAGAGCCTGGAGCTGATGAAGAATCAGCCAGCTCAGGGCTGGGCAGCACTGGGCTGTGTCTGGCCCAGCAGCAGGAAGCCACAGATGGACTTACAGCAGGAAGGCTTTTGCTCAACGGTGCAGCAAAGGTACAGCCAAGAAAAACAAGCCGAAAGCAGTTGCCCCTCTCGTGCTGCTGGCTCCCAGAAGATGCTGCAGGGACAGGTTGTGGGAAATGGATTAACGGCATCCAAAGAGAGAAATCTCCACAGGTAAACGGAGCACAGGAATGACAGTCTGGGGAGAAACAACATCCCGCAGCCCTCGCTGGCTGCCAATCACACACTCCCCAAAAGTCCCAAATTACCATTACATACGATGCTGCCGCCTCTGCACCAAAAAGTATTCATGCCAGAAAAAGCATATGCCTACATCTCTTATGACTCTTCCATTCCTCCTTCAGGCTCTTTCATTCCTCTCCCACAGGAGTCATTCGATTAAAGGAACTTGTCTGATTGCAACATTCTGCAAACTTCTTTTGCAGAAGGGTTAAAGGAGCATATACCTGCAGGGACAGCTGCCACTGGAGGCAAGGGCCCACCTACAGTTACACTAGGAACAGCAAGGGGAAGGGAATTCTTCCCCTTGCAATGGAGCATCACATCTATTCTGCTGAAAGCAAAGAGAGCCTCACCACCTTTTCCACTGTGATGTTATTGTATTATTCTTTGCAGATTAGAACTAAGCTACCTCAATACACGCCTCATTTGCTGAGGTCTTAAAGCTAAGCAAATGCTTAAAAGCACATATTGGTTAAGGAAGAACTATTGAGTGGGATTTGTGCTTTGTTCACCCGGTGCTTTGAATGAGCTACACATGAATGAAAGGGGTTTCCAGTCACAGCTCAGGAACCTGGATTGGAAGAGAGATGGTGGTACATGGTCTTACATAAAGATGTAACCATGTGTGTAAGGAGGATGTGGAGCCAGGAAGGTGCTGCACACCATGCCTGGGAGTCCATGGATTCAAAACCAGTTGCATAGCTGGGACAGTAAAGAGTATTCCCTTTTTGCAAGCAATTACTCTGCACTTCTCTATTCCAGTCCAGAGGAGGAATCATTGCTGTAGGAGGGAACCCAAGGTCCTAGAGGCAGCCTCATTCTTGGCAGCCAAATTTTACTCCTGACTGTCATCACATAATCAGAAATGTTAACCCCACCTTGCTGCTTCTCCACAAAATGGAGCCAGACACTCCATACCCTGGTGCTGGGAGAACCAAGACATCACCAAGTATCTCACCAGTCCCATGTACTTGCAGATCTCACTCACTTCCACCAGTTCTTGCACCAAATGCCACACTGTCATCCTCCCCTGTTCTAGCTCCCAAGTTCCATAAGTAAACAGCAGCACTTCCAGCTCTTGCAATGTTTAACTGGGACAAATGCCAGCCTATACACTGTCAGAGCAACACTTGGTGAGGAGTGTAGAGACATAACACCAACCAAAAGGTTTCAAGTGGTAATTAGTCAGCTACAATAATAAATAATACATATACTTTCAAGTGTTTGCTCATTTCCTGAATGTCTCCCATAAATATCTAACCAGTAAAGCACACTTTGAACAGTGACACTCATATCTTTTTCCCTTTTGAGCTAAATGTGTTATTTACTTAAAATAGAAAATTCAGTAGGAGACAGACTGAAAGGTAACAGGATTTTGGGAGTATTTTGAGCACTCAACCCTGCTCTGAACAACAAATACTTAAATACAAGCATTTAACCTTTTCTCAGTCTTACATGATTTTATAGACAAATTTTATACCTGTTTTAACCCCCTCAGCCAGCCAGGCTGCTGCTCAGCAGCTTTCATCAGCAAGCATCACATGTGATACTTGCTACACAGGCTGCACTCCTGACAGGGGAGAGCTTGGGCAAGCAGACTCATGGAAACAAGCCCTAAGATAAAAGCCTGGCCTCAAAAATACACACTAAAGTGGCCTTCACTCAAGTACAAGAGCTTTGCTTTTAATGTAGATGGATTTTCTATTTCAGGCTTTTGAAACCAAGTGTTCTGTTACAAGAAAAATAAGGAAATCAATGCAGATCTCTCCCTCTGTAAGGAAAGGAGTTGTCAGAACAGGTGAAATGGTCTTTGGCATTTGCTAAAGAAGGAGCTGGAAAAGGTCAGTGTCATTTGGCTCTTAGCAAGACTTAAACAAACTTCATCCCTTTAGGTGGGGGCTGGCCAGTCTGACAGGGGTTAATTTACAATACTGAGCCCTGGTACCTTGCAAGAAACCTCAGCATGGGCACTCAGAGCCAGAAGCTGCTCACCACTGCTGTCCTCCCAGGGAAGCTCCTTGGGTAACACTAGTCTCACACTACATCGAGTATTCTCTGTACCACAGCCCAGAGACACTCAGCTGTAATCACCTATCCCATCAGGGCTAAACAGGCATTGAAGTTACATATTTAGAAAGAAGGTGCAAAAAAAAAAGAAAGCCTACCTTAATATTCCAGTGGGTACCTAATCCCTTAAACTCTCCTGGAGAGTTGCTTTTCATTTCCAAAGAAAAGTGAGTTAATGTTCTTGCCAGTGCTGTTAATCAGAGCAGCAAAGCCTCTTTTCATCACGCAGAGCCCAGGTGACTGTTTCCAAGGGATTAGCTGTTACTGCATTTAGTTCAGTAAAGGGTTTATCTCAGCCACTCACAAAAGCCACCTGTGAAGTCACTGGTGTGTGGAATTCCCACGGGCTGGCACCTCGGGGAGCACCCGGAGGAGGCGCGAAATGGGAATTGCAAGGAGCAGGGAGGTTTTCACCTGCCTCTAGCACAAGAAGCCAGGGTAAAAGGCCACTGGTGGCTGTAAGCAGAGTGGGCTCTCCAGATGAGAGAAGAGTAAGGGAGTCAATGGCAGGAGAGGCAAGATCTTGAAAGCCTCCTCACCAGGGCAGGCACACAGTCCTTCAGCAATCTGTTTGCTAATGGTCACAGCAGCTGCTGTCAGGGGCTTCTGGTTGTCTATTTGGTGCCATGAAACATGTATTCCAGAGAGCCTCTGAAAATTGCCTGAGGTGAAACCATTGGACTTTTGCCACCAAAAAGAGCTAGAGCTCAGACTCTGCTAAGCACTGCAAGCTAGAAGCAGCCCCAAAAGAAGTACTGATGTCTGCAGCCACCCTGAAGGTTTCAAAGCAGGCAATCAGTCATCCATGCTCCTCTCAAAGCAGTGTGACCTTCCAGCTGGGGAAAAGGAATCATGTTTTTAAAATGTAGATTTTTAAAGGCACTGCTGTTACCTTTGGCACTGACCAAGCATTTAAATTCCTAACTCATTGCCTGCTCCATCCCTTTGAGCGAGGACTCAGGTTTTCATTGGTGCCAAGGGCAAATGCTAAAGCTTTGGGATTGCTTCCTAAACTCTTCAGCAGACCAGAGGGAAATTCATATTTTCCCCCCTTGCTCATTGAGAAAGCAGGCTGGGGTGGGACTGGAAAGACTTATAAAGCCCTAGGTACACCCAAGGATAAGAAATTCCACTCTAATGCTGCCTCTTCTGCTCCCCCCAGCCTTGCAGGGGGTTCTGCTGGCATCTCACACCAGCTGGCAGAATGCTCACTGCCTGCATTGTGCCAAATGCTGCCTGCAGCCCTGGAGAGAGCTGCTGTAACAGCAGTGTCAAGTGGCTGAATGAAGAAGTACCAGAAAAGAGGGCTGGAAGGAGAAAGCCTAAAGATATCAGTGAGTGGAACATCAGCAGGCATTTAGAAGAATGACAAAAGCAGTTATCACAAATGGGAGGGGGAGGAAAGAAGCAATGAGACTGAAGATTGAAAACAATTTCCTAGTGTTTGGCATGCTCTAAAATTAGTGCTGTAATGGATCTCATCAGCCAGCATTTATTTTCCATTCTAAAGATAAGAATTCAAATAAACAAGCTGCAGCAAAAGCAGCACTTGCTTAGCTGAACAGCCAAGCTCTAACACAGGCAGCAACACTGCCCCAGCTATTCCCGTCCTGCTATCTCTTGCTCAAGATTTCCCTGACAACTCAAGCTGGAGACTCACTGTACTTGATCATGTTACAATCCCCCCATCTCAGAGGTGACAGAGCCCGCAGAGCAGGGAAGGCCAGGCTGTCCACAGCATTGCTGCTCCAGAGGTTTGCTGTGTTTACACAACAGGACAGATGAGGGAGACCCAAAACTATTCTGCCTGGATAACACCTGAAGCAACAGGTTAAACAACACACTTTGGAAAAACCCTGCTGCTAATCATCCTGATGTTCCCAAGGAACAAGCCCTGCTCACCTGGCTCATGCCTGGACAGGGAGATCCCAACAGCTCTGATGTTTTGCTGTGGCTGGACAGGGTCAGCTCTCACCCAGCTGGCATCAAACCCACTCCAGCCCCAAAACCCCACACACGGCTCACCAGATCCTGGGAGGATGTGCATCCCACCTGCTGCTGTGCTGATCTGTACACATTTAATCACAGGATGGTCAGGGTTGGAAGGGACCTCTGGAGATCATCTAGTCCGTCTCCCCTGGTAAATCAGGTTAACATACATCAGATCCACAAAGGTTGTTGGGTTGTTTTTTAAGTGAAAATGCAAGCAGCAAATCACTACAGGCTTTATCTTGCAACTCTCATCATTAAATTCCCTCTTTCAAACATGCACACACCAGGCAAAGGTACTTAACACCATGAGGCTGTGCAGCACCAGGGACACAGCATTGCCTGGGTAGCTTTGAAAAGACCACCAAGCTCAGTCAGGAGCAGTGATATGATGCACTCATTGCTCTTTCCAAGTTTCAGAACAAACCTCTGACTGCAGAAGAGAGTTGGCAGCATCTCTCAGCTATGAGCTGTCAGAGATATTTCAGTCAGCCAGATATTCTCATACAGAAACCCAGAAAAAGTCACCTCCTCACTCTCCCCCAGCTGCCTCTCTTTGCATTATTGCTAACATGGATGTGACTCACCAGAGCTGGGTTTATATTAAACTCCTGAAACAGATTGTTTGGCTGTTATGTAAATCTAGTAAATGTTAAAGTACTAGAATAAATCAGTCAAGCAGTTACCATAGCCAGCTCTCCAGAGATGTACAAGAGAGAGGGAGAGGTGGTATGAGATGGGGGAGGTGGAAAAGGGTAATAATAATGAATAAAAAAGTCTCAGCAGCATTTCAGCTCCCATCAGCACTGCTAACTGTGCCCTGCCCAGCTACTTACAGGCAAATCACCCAACTGCTCCTCTACACAGGTGAAGTTAAGCAGCATCACCTGCACAAAACAGAAGCTCTGTGTCAGCAGGGCAGCTCCCTTACTGTGCCACACAAAACAGCAATACAGCCTCAGAGTACGTTAGTATTCATGCTGAGGTTAGGACTTCAGCCATGCCATGCTTTAAAATAAAATAAACCCAAAACTGGGCATGAAAGTGCGACATCCCATCCTCACAGAGGCAAAGGGGTTTGGCTTTAGGAACTGCCCCACTCCCACGGAGCAGAGGACATCTACCACTTGGAGAAAAGCCTCCTGCTCATAGTGACATGAACAAGGAGGCACAGGAACAGATGTAAAAATTTGCAAACACAAGTGTTTTTACCAGAAACCTGACTCCAGGATTTTAAACAGTCTACAGGCCAAAGGATTAGTCAGAAAAATTATCTGGCAAATAATCTGCAACAATAAGCAAAACCCGAGTGTACCACCATCTGCTCACAGATATCTCCCAAGGCAGAAATACAGAGCCTTCAAATTGAAGTTTTCCCTTTTTGTCTGTCAATAATCAAGCCTACCACACTCAAAATGCTCCTATACCTACATGAGCAACAAAAACCAAAGCAGGTAGAAATTAAGACCCCAAATGTAGGTTGTCATTAAAAGCATACCAGTTGAGCTGCTGCTTCAGTGGGCCACATGGCTCAACCCAAGCCCCTGCTCAGCTTCATAGGCTGCAAGGGCCACATCCTCCATCACATTGAAGAGCAGCTGGAGCCCCTCCAGGATCAGCACACCATGGGTCATATCTGGGCAGGGGACAGTGACTTGCCTAGCCTGTGTAAAGCACAAGGTCCACTTGTAACTGCCCCAGAGACGAGACTGTAGAGCACAGTCACAGCATTGAAATGAAGCGGAAGAGATCTGAGCTCTGTTTAATTAAATATAGTCTGGGAAAGTCTCTGCTTTTGTTAAACACTCCCTCAAAAGAACAGAGCTGAGTAATCCACCAATGGAGAAAAATATACTCTTTAGCTACAACATGTTATTATTATAGGCTTAATATCAAAATGGCTCATTCAGCTTATAATATGATACTGGAGCAAATGCTTCCAGACTTGGCAAGACTCTGAGATAATACTGACCTACACTACACATCTACAAAAACACTCGAGGTTCACATGGAGAGGAGTCTCTTGTCTGGAGATTTGCACCAGGTTTCCATGGCAGAGCAAAACTGGTCAGACAGACTATAGAAGAGTGTGCATATCATAGTGGGTACTAACAGGGAGAGGAGCCAGCCCTGCAGCAAGGCCAGGGAAATCAGTGGCAGGAATTGATCTCATTGACTAGGTCAAGCAGCATTACAGATTGGTTGCTGCAGGAGCTCCAGGCACAGACAACACAAGCACAGGCCATCAGGTGACCAGAACACCGAAGGCACCTTGACCAGCACCATATGTTCCACACTGAACATACACCTTGCTCAACTTTGAGCTCATCCTTCCTTGCTCTCCCCTTCTGCAAAACAGAAGAGATCACACAAACACTTAGGTGAAAGGCTTTGGAACAGTGGGTTAAGCAGCATTACTGCTGCTGAGCCTGCCCTTGGGGAATTCAGTCCACAACAAGCAGCCTCAGACTGTTCCCTGCAGCCACCAGTACCCCCTCCCCTCCCCACAGGTGAGGCCACGCTGCCTCCCATCTCCAACACTCAAGCCACTACAAATAATAATTGTAAGGGACTCACACTGCTGATAAACTATGACACTTAAGGCTTTTTTTGGAACATTCAGTGAAGAAACTCCTCTCACTTCTCAAGTTGAAAAACAAACCCTTTCTCTGTCGTTTATTTGCCAATTAAGTGTGTGCATTGTATTCAGATCTCATTTTTTGTGCATAATGTTTTGCCCATCTGTTTGATTAAAAAAAGAACTCAATCACCCAGCTTCATTAAGCTCATTAAATGCATTCAGCCATTGGTTAATATTCTGAAGTACTTTACAATTATTCCCCCCAGTTATTACATCTCCTCTGAGGATTTTATTTTCTGTGCTACACTCTCAATAGCCAGTACCCAAGCCAAGCTGCATTTGCCCCTTCCTTACCCACATGCAAACACCCCACCAAATCTTCCAATGGTTTGTGATCCAAGACACATACGTAAATTTGTGCCTGGATCTGACATTTCATTTCACTCTGACCTCAAGACACAGCATGAGGTGTTAAAAAAAGCACTCCAAATTCTGTTTGCTTGGCAGCTGTGTCCAGCTGGAGACTGTAGGATTTTTTATCTTTCAGGGATTGATCTGATGCATTTTTACTCCCCATAGGAACTTTTAAAGGGGAAAATGGTCTCAGAAAGGCTCAGGACAGTCCAAGATGGACCATCCTAGGGGATGAAAACTAACCAACTGAACTGGTGCAGGAACATCATGGCCATGTGGCATCATGCAAGCTAGCCTTGCTGACAGTCCTGTGAAGGCTTGTAGTTGTCTTCTTAGGGTTCACACTACTGTGCTAAGTTGTGTTCAGGCAAGCTACCTGCATGCCAGACCTCCAACATGCTCCACTGCAGAGAGCAAGCAGCAGCCCCAAGGCTCAGTCTCCAAATATCTCAGCATTGCTGCCCCACTGCTCCTCCAAAACCAACCAAGTTTTGACCAGCACTGCCCCCAGAGTTCCTGCTCAGCCTCAGAAACGGTCACAGGACAAGGATCCCTCAGGACCAAGCACAGACAGGCAAAGGGAAAGAATGGAACAAGGAGGATGGCGGGAAAGAGACTGAAGATGAGAGAGCAGCATTAAGTCAACTTGATATAATATGAGCAGAACTCATGACTGGAGCCTCTCACCATAATATCTGTCCCCCCCTTACCTTGCCATCCATTTCCAGGAAAACATGGAAAACATCTCTGAAGCCTTGAGCACTGCAAAGCATTTAAGTCTAAGGTGACAAAGTCTCCAGAAGCTGATAGGTGGCAAGGCGTGAGACAGGACTGACAGACATACACAGCACATGTCTGCTTTACTTTCACACAGGGTTTTAGAAGGAAATCAGGCTTTAAAAAAAAAAAAAAACAAATCAAAACCAACCAAACTTTTCACAGCAAGCTCTGATTTACATTGTTCTAGTCCCACCTCCCAGCCCCAGCTGATACCAAGACTTCCAATCTTGAGAAGAAGTTGCAAGAGATAATGAAACTCCACACTCGTGCATTATGAGCTCGTGACTGCTCTTCCTTCCTGAACCAGCACCAAGTATGAGATGTAGGTCAAGAGCTTCTGGAGAGCTAACCAGTACTTAATTTATAGGAAAAGCCATCCTGAGTAAGATCATGTATCTACCTTGCCCTGATTTATCTCCAACAGATGCCAGCAGCAGATGCTTGGAGGGGTGATGGTGCAGAAATTCAAGTTTAAACTCCTGATTTTAATTACTATATTTAACAATTGTCCTGATAGCACCTCCCAGCTTCAAGCAGTCATTCAGGCAGCCCTGAGAGAGCATCTCTGAATTTGTATACCACCATATTGAAGCTATTTTTTCAGCCTCCACAACACCAAAGGGAATTGAGGTCTGCGATGTGACGAGCACTGCACAGAAAGCACAATTTGTGCTGTACCTGCCAGCCACACAGGGAAGTACTGACACCCCCAACACCCACCTCACATGCTGTCAGAGAGGAATAAACTCTTCCACATGCATTTGCTGCCCCACAGTAAATGCTGACAGAGTCAGCAAGAAGCAAACACAAGTACTCTCCGACAAAGGAAGAAACTATCTTCTTCTGCAATCCCAGCCCAACCTCTATTATTTGGATTTAAAGACAACAGACCGTATCCATTCTTCTGTATAAAAGGTGGTTACATTTGCAAGAAATAACTTGGTGATAATTTAACTGAAGGAGGCAGAAATTTAGAGGTAGATGCAGCTGTGATTTGACACAAGCTGACCTGAGGCCAGAGGAGAACCTTAATGACATTTCCTTCAGGCCAGCTCGTTCTCCTTGGTTTACTGTAATTAGCTTTCCCTCTTTGATATCCGGGCAGAAAGCCTAGATCTAGCACTTGACAGTTTAGCCAGGTTATTACAACTCTTCAATAGCCTGGCAACAGCACCCATTAATAGGGAGCTCACTGCCCCACTGTGCTTAATGCTGTAAAGGAACACTGAAAGGCAAGTTTTGGCTCAAAGATCTTGTAATCAAAGTAGGCATTAAAAAGGGCTTAAGAAGTTATCCTGGAAAGCCAGTGTATTTAAGTGGGTGCTGAGATCCCCCGAAAGTCTGTTCCCAACTGGCACCCACACAAGCTCTGTGTGTTTAGGGAGGAACAGCAAGTAAAGCCTTATGAAATGACACAGGGCTATTGAGGTGTGGTTATTCAAAAGGGTTATCTGTGACCAACTGGCCACTCAGTATATGAATCACACTCCTAGATTTAAAAAAAAAAGACATTTTACTCTTTCCTTTCTTGTTCATTTGGCTTCCAGGTTTGGAGCCTTCCCAGTTCAAGGTTTCAACTGTTTCCTATGATCCCAAGGTATTTTTATATGGCATTTATAAATGACAAGAAGAACATCACCCAGTTACAGGCCTCCAGAAGGTCTTAAAGCACCCAAATACCATGCTCTGGCTGCACACACGGCTGTTAATTTGGCTTGGTGAAACATGCCCAGAGAGCATGACTGAGAGCTCAGAAAAGCTGCAGATAAGGTAGCGTGATGAGCTCCCTGCTGCCCCTTCACGGGTGCACAAGCTTTTGTGAAATCTTATTCCAGCTAGACTGAATGGCTAACAGCTCTACAGTCCTCCAGAGAGGGGAGGGATGTAAGATCAGGCCTCATTCTTGACAAGCTCACCCCTCCTTGAGCACATGGCATTCCCCTGGGAAGGCTATCAAAAATGAAAGGGAGAGCACTGAGGGCTGGCTCTGAGGTCCTGGGAAACAAAATAAACTGCTCTTGTGTGTCTCCCATCACAAGCAGCATTTATCTCAGCCTTAAGGAGAAATTAAAGTAGCCAAGGACTAATTCAGGCTGTTCTTAAAGTGCCACCAAGGAATAAGTGAGCAGAATCATGCAGAATCAAGAGAAAATGGCTGGAAAAACTAATGCCCACGTTAGTCAAACTCAAGCAGCACTGGCTTTCAGCCAGGGGTTACTCCAGATGTGCTGCCTTGCATCTCAGGCTTTGGCTGCATTGTAAGCTGCTTTCCTCATGTCCACAGCAGCAACAACGATTCTGGCCCTCTGCTGAGAGAGCAGCAGGTCCCAATAGGAAAAAAAGGTGGCTTCAGATCTACAAAAGACACATCCAGTACTTTACTTCCCTGAACTCCCTTTATTCAGGCTGAATCCACCTCCTGCCACTGACTCAATCACCTTCCAGCATCCAGTTCAGGGGAGTTGGTTGATACCCATGGGAGTGGAAAGTACCATCCCACTCCGATTTGGGAAGAAAGCAGCAGCCTCCCAGGGACAGACCATGCCTCCTTAACCCCATGACACAAACAAGGTGACAGTTGATGAACAGTGTGACCCAGGTGATTTGTGCCAGAACTGGTTAACAGCAATGACAGCCCCATAGCATTATGTGAACTATGGATTTACATCCTCCAGTGATACCAACAACCCACACCCAAACATCCTTTCAGTAGTTTCTTCTTGGAATCAGTCAATGAATCAGCCAAGCCAGATGACAGCAGAAGGATGCTATTGCCTGAGAGAGTCCTGCAGCAGTACACAAATGCACTGCAGAAGCAATAGCTGCCCTCCAGTTTGCTCTCCTCTCTCCCAAGCTTCCTTTTCAGTTCCCTTATGGTGAGGACTGCAGCTAAATGAACATATTACAGCAGAAATTTTCTCCTTAATTTGTCCCTTGGGTGTTTTGCTGACCCTACCAAGAACTATTTAAATGTGCAATTTCCTGGCTAGGCTCATTTGCAGTCCCTTTCCCCCCGGCTGCCTGTGCAAGTCTGGCCCAGAATCCAATTAGCTGCTACCATCCTTTAAATCAAAGGAATTAAAGAAACACTCAAACAAGAAAAATACAATTAAGGATTTTAATTACATCATTCTTATTATATGCCTAAATACTTATAATTCCCATCCTCTCTGGGAGGTGGGCTTCAAAGACTAGATAAGTGACAAGTTTCCAAGCAGATAAATTTTGTTTCTAGCAGGAACAGTTTGTCAGGAGAGAGACTCTACCCACCTTAATCACCAGAGCATGTTTGGTTTAAGACACTGTAGAGCCAGGTGCAGGACCTGGCACCAGGGGAAGGAGCAGGTGCTCCCCAGCATCTGAGAGGTGGGGCAAGCCCAACAGCATCCATCTCATACATGAAGGAGCAGCTGCAGTCAATCTGGGTTTAAGGCAAGGAGCCTCCATTCATCACCCCCAGATGCCTGAGAGGTGTTATGGTAGCTTTCAGAGAAGTCTAAAGTGAAAGGACCCAAACCTCATAGACATTTTGGGCATAACTTCTACTAGGATCCCAGTTTGTGGCAGTTTGCTTGTGGGGAACTGAGATGAAGAACAGCAAGGCTGTGGCTTACACTTGGTCAGAGCTCCTTCTCCCTCAGACAACCCTAGAGAGCACTCAGCTCTGTTGCTGAATTAGTGACCCAGCAAGCAGAAGACTGGTTTGCTTCTGTGTTTTGCTGGTGTCACACTCCTTGACTAGTGTTTGGCTGGGAATGGTGACAGCCACTGGGGCAGCTGTGCTGTGTTCCCAACAGCCCCAGCTTTGCATGGGAACAAGGCAAGAAGGATATGGATTGCCAAGTCCATATAACCCAGGTCTTCACCATGACAGAGGGGTGTTTCACTCCTTTACTGTCATAAACTTTAAGGATCCAGCTTTTACAAGTCTCAGGTTCCCAGCTGAGTGCTTCCTGTAGTTGTTCACACTCACCAAAGAGCATCTTCAGAGTCCCTTTTGGGCAGGCTCTTCCACACTCATTCCTGCTCAGCAAACTGTGCTCCAGCTCTTGGCTTCTTATCTGCCTCCAGGAGCTGCTCAGCTGATCCCCACAAAGCCTTTGGCTCTGATCAACCTCTATAGGACTGCTTAGACAGAGCATAGTGCTGTGCAGGGCAGAAAGAGCCAGGTCCCATGGGGTTAGAAGCCATCAGAACAGACATGTCACTTGCCTCAGAGCTGACTGAGCACTCAGGCTGGACATGGGAATTCCCAACTGCCAGCACTGCTCAGCTGCGGAGATAGTGGGGCTGTAGAAAGGTTCAGAGGAGGTCAAGGACTTCAGAATAGCCAAGCTGCTGCTGGAAATGGTGCTTTCTTCAAGTTAGAGGTAGCTGGGATGACCTTGCTTCAAGGTATTAACTGTCCAGGTACAAAGAAGCTGCCTGTCAGTCACCCATCCATGCTCTGAAAATCACAAGGTCTTCATTCAGGCCTCTTGTCCCTCAGAAGCCACACCTGCCTCCAAATCAGGGGACTGCAGAAATCCCACCTAAAAACTTTTATGAGAGCATGTTAGACAGCTCAGCCTCCTGGAGAGTGGAGCAGGAAGGGGCTTAGTATGAAGCACAGGCTTCATGCCAACAATGGACAAGAACTGCAGAGGCCCCGAGTGATCCACAGCTCATAACAGTGGAACAGACCCTTCAAAGAGGCTCAAATCAGTACAGTTGCATGGTGGGGCTGGAATTCTCTAGAGAAAGGATAAATGTATTAAAGCACAATGATGAAATATCTGTCTTCATTGACTCCACAATCTCACACCCTTCCTTTAGAGGAGAGCAGACACACACGGACAGAGCTGTCGGATGCTTTCGCAGAAAACCATGAGCTAGGAAGAGCAAACTCTACAGGAGATGAACAACTGAGCCATCTTCATCTTCTCTTGCAAGCAGCTATGCTGGCAACTTGCAAAGACACTCTGCAGAGCTCCCTAACATGCAAGAAACCAGTTTGATGGTGAAGTGTCAGCATATTTCTAGGTTAATAAAAGTTAAGGCATGGGAGGAGAGAGGGAAACAAGGAGACTGATTGTTTTAGAGACTGGAATGGGTTTCACAGCAGTAGAAAGCTTCAGGCGAAGGAAATATTCATTCATACCTAAAGAGCATGGAAAATTAAAGACTGGCAGGTCTCCTTTCCTTCCCATCATCTTGGGGGAACAAATCTGAGCACTTTGCAGTAACCACAACACACCCTCAGTGAATCCAGGTGTTAGCTCACAGCAAAACCTCAAACACCTTGGCCTTGCAGCCAATGCCATTGGCAGGAGGCTGGCTCACCCACTGCAGGCAGCAAGCGAGAGCAGCATCAGCCCTGAGAGCATCAAGGGCCAGGGATCTCTCTGGCAATGAAAGGAGGGGGCTTCCCCAGGGAAGTTGGGCAGACTGAACAAAAGGCAGCCCAACAACAGACTACTGGGGTTAAATCAAAGACACCACTTCAACTAAACAAACAGCCCTTTGGCTTTGCACCCCCAAAGCATCTGCAGCTCTTCAACTCAGATCTGGGGGCTTACTTTCCATTGCTGTGGCATTTCAGACAGTGACCAACTATGCCTGATGCTGGACAGAGAAAACACTGGTCCCTACTGTGAAGCTTAACATGAGAAACAACAAGACAAGCAGACAGATGTTTGGAAGAGCACAGGGAAGTCATATAGGTTTTACTCCTTTGGTGGCTGGAAGGGCATGCCACAGAAGAATTGATTCCCTCAGACAAGGCATAATCTAATATCATCTTTTTGCATTTGTGATAATCATTCTGGATGGCAAATAGATACAGTGGCATTCAAGTGGAGCAGAGTCACTTTCTAGCTCCTTGGAAACAGCAAACCCTGAAAAGTAACAAAAAAAAATGCCAGTTGTGTTCTGCAGTCCGACTTAAATGTCTACCTAGCATTAAGGAATGGACTCCCAGCAACTGTTATGAATAAACCATGCCTTTTTACTATTGCTTCAAGGCAAATTACAAGCAGTGCTCACATCAATATTGTATGAGAAAGGAAAAAGCAGAAGCCTGATTAGAGTACAGAAACATGCTGGTAGAGATGCCTGATCTCTCTAGCATGTAAGGGCACAGTAGCAATGTGGCCTGATTTGCCAGCTGAGAGCTCTGAAGTTCATGACCATTACTAAAGGACAAAGGCAGGCACAGCCTGCATCACACCCTTTGAATGGACTGGGCTGACCTTAGAGTACTGTAGAGGAAGCTACAAGCCCTCCCAAGTTCACATTAAACCCTTCTACCTTTTTCCTCACATCCCTAGCCTTTCCTCTGGCAGTGCTACACACAGACATGCTGAGCCAGGGGATTTTGTTCTCATCATTCCAACAAATTACACCCTGCACATGCAGTAACCCCATACCCCAGTCCAGAGGCAGAGGCACACGTTTCTCTTCCCTCTACACTGAACGAGGGTTGCTCTGACAAGTTGCACTTTGACATCTTCTACTACTCCAAGCCCATCTCTCTGCCTGGGAATGAGGTGCTGACACAGCAAAGCAAAAAATCCTCATCTCAGGTCTGTTTTACACTGAGCTCACATTGCTGGGAGCCACAGATACCATTAACCTTTGTCTGTGAAGCTATTTGACAGCTATAGAAGGGTCAATCCTGACTTCAGCAAAGCATCTTGTCAGTAAGAGGTCACTGGATCAATCTTGTGTCCTCAAACTGCCACTGGAGCAGCACGAGCAGCCACAAACCCTTGGTTCCAGCACAAGTCACAGAACAGCACTACTCAGACAGAGTTACCAGAAGCAGGTGTTTGGATGTGCAAAAATTGAGACTGGACTTGTCTAAGTGGCTGGCTTATGTACGTGTACTGTAATTATTTGTCACAGGAACACTGCACCAGGTCTTCCTGGGTCTCAAGTATCTTGTTTTCTTTGGCTACAGCCTTCTGTACATCCCAGTTCTCCCTCCTTCCCTCCCGGTTTTTCCCCCACACTTCAACCATTCCTAAAGACCAGGAGGGAAGCTCTGCAGAAGCAGAATACACTTTTCAAAGACACTACTCAACCGCCTTGAGGTACAAATCCATCCTTTTTCTTTGATGCTACCATCAATCACATGCTGTAGCAAGGAAGTCACCTTCCATAACGGAGCTGAGATTCATCTTTACATCGTATCACCCCAGACTCCTAAAAGCTCACACATCTTCCAGTTTCTTCTCCACAAACAGGCAAAGTCCTATGCACTTTGGTTGTGTGAGGGGAAGGGAGGGTCTAGTAGCAGACACTCAGCGTGAAGTCACAGCTACAGATCCTCTTCTTCCAGGGGTCCAACTGGAATCTAGCAACTGCACCTAGCTCATGAGGAGGTCCAGAAGCAGGACAAAAGCTCCAGTGATGCCTGTGTGTTGCCAGCACCATGGTGAGGAAGCACAAAGGAGGGAGCTAGTTGAGTGTAACTTGACAGAGCTAGATGCAGCAGCAGAACAGCATGGGAGCTGGTAATTAGAGCCAGCCTGGGGTAGGTACTGTACACACATAAGTACTCTGCAAAGCTGTGCTGGCACTTTTTTCCTGCTGCTGCCTGATTCCTTCAACTTTATCTACTGTAGATATTACAGCTTGCAACTGTGGGCTTCATGAGGCTGTATCCATGCTACTTGTATAAAACAATCTTCACCAGTTGTTTTGTGGTTTTAGGACTCATACCTTTTCTGTAGAACAGAAACCTGAACTACTGCCTAGAGCAGGAGAGGGGAAGAAGAGACAGATACCCATGATAAAGTCTCTCATGACTACAAAGAATGAACAGCAAAAGTCTGACCTAACATGGAAGCCACACAAAAAGCAGGGCAAAACCAAGACAAACCATGGGGCAGGTGGACCAAGCTTCAGCACGTTCACAAGACTGAAAGATAAAGTTGTGAATAAACTCTGCAACAGAAGGGCAGCTGAGAAACACAATTCAGCAGGAGGAGATCAGCAGCAGCTGATTGCAGAGCACTGCTCCAACACAGCACTAACTGTCAAATGTAGTCATTAAAGTCCAGGTTAAAGTAGGATGATATCACACCCCTTGGTACAACTCACACCTTCACCACAGGCACAAACCCAACACTGACATGTTCTCAGAAGGTGTTATTCAGCCTGGCTTGCACAGCACTTCTTTACCCCCCCTTTTCCCATCCCAGCTGAGACCCTCAGGTCTATTCCTAGTTTAACACCCATGCTAAGTACTCAATGTTTGGGTCTATCTGTGAATTGGAGTTCCTTCCAGGTTACCAAAGAAATCTGCAGCCAGAGACTGAGTCCCCTTTGTGTGAACATCCTACACACCAAATTATTCTTCTCTAGTTAAATGCCCCTCCTGTGTCTATAGGATTTGCTTCTACATAGTGTGCTTAGAGTTGAAAAGCCACACTAGAAATCCATGTAAACTGAGAATACCAGATACGAGATTCCTTTTCCTCTGGAGTTTAAGAAAATGTTATCTGCACAGCTGTGCAAATAACTGCCCTGCACAGCTTCCCCACGGGAACAGGGACCTAACATCCACCCAGATGTGTCATTAATACTTTGTGCTCACAAGGTCACACAATTACAGAGCTACTTGGCTGAGAAAAATAATCAGCACATCCCAGAAACATTCCTGGTATATTGCACAGGAACTGCAGGCTTCTTCCCACCTTGGCACCAGATCCCTCTGCACCATCTCTGCTCTGCAGCAAGGACTCCCAACAAAACCTCAGGCTCTGCCACCAGCTGACAAGGCCAGGATCTCACTGGTGTCAGTGAGGCCATTGGAGACAGGGAGCTGCAAAAGGTAACAAAAAAGTGAGGTCCTGAATTTGTGTTCCCTGACCACAGGGGAACAGTTGCCACTTAACACCAGTATCAGCAGAAAGGAAGGCTGGACTTCCATGGCTTTCCTGCTTGTCTAAGACATACATATGGCTGCTGTGCAGAAAGAACAGTATGGTAACAAGAACAAGAGGGAGGATGCCTGTATCTTACACACAGACACATCACAGCCTCACTGTTTACACTCACACTCCAATAATTAGAGCAGCCACTGTTAACTAGCTAACAGCTTCACCATAAACTCTGAACAATACTGAAGAACTAATCACAACATTTCAAATCCTTCCTTGAACACAGCCACCAACCTGCAGAAACACTGAAACCACTCCAGAGTCAGATTAAATTAATCCCACATGGATTCTGGTATTGAGAACTACAACTATTTCCACGGTACTTGGCCCTAAAATCACGCCAGCCCAGGGCAGCAGCCCAAAAGAACCAAGTCCTCAACCAACTACATCCTAATCCACAAGATGTGACTCAGCTCATGGGCTGGGCGCTGTCAAGAAATCAAGTACCCGTGGCCAGCTACATAAGACTGAGAAACACCTGAGTTCCTGAAGAGCTGGAAACATCTATCTATACTTACACCTCACCCACCACCAATCAGCAGCCACTCTCCCACACACCCATGAAGTCACTGCAGCTTCTGCCCACCATTATCTTTCAGATGAGTATCCCGCTTTTCTCAAACATGCTGAGCTTAACCGCTGTCTTAATGCTTGACTACATGACATTTTATATCATTCTTTTACCTGCTGTACGCGGAGCTCTGATGCTTTATCTATCACAAGCATCACTAATCAACCTTCGGATCTGCCGTGACAACTGTGTTGTATCAACAATCGCTTCTGTACACTTCAGTCATCCCCATGGCTTTGACAGTCAGCTACCCACACTTGTTTCTTCAACCACGTTTTTTCTGATGACTGGATCACCTCCCTGCATGCTGGATCCCAGCTCCTCAAAGCAAGGGACATCCTGTGCCGAAAGAAAAAGAGACCAAAGACCAGAGGAGAAAACATCTTGAACAGAAAGGCATAAGAGGAAGCATTTTGATAAGGGCTACTGTACACCTCACTTTCCACAGCTGTTTCTGCTTTCCTACCTTGCAAGGCACAAACCAGTAACATTCTCATACTGGCTTTCCACTTGGCTTTTACAATGACAGCTCAGGCCTCACTTTCACCCAAAAGACAAAGGGGCAACTTGCATCCTCAGTGGTTCTCAGCTAAGGGACAGGCTCAGCCTCTTGTCTTCTCGGACTGTCAAACTCCAGCAGCCGTGGCAAGGCTGAGTAGCAGCACACATGTGCCTGAGGGTGTGCAGGAAAGAGTCTGCCTGCATCCCAAGTTAGAGGCAGATGAAAACCCACCCAGAAGCATTGATTTACCCACCCTCCCTCATGCTCAGGAGTCCTGAGGGCTCCTACTAGAGTCTGACGCTGCCTAAAGCTGGGCCTCACACAACTCATTTTCCCTCCCACCTTTCACCTACATACATTGCCCAACACCGTGTGCTCAGCATCCACACACAGCTCAGAAGCCAGGTGTAATCTCCCACGTAAGCAGAGCCTGTCTCCCCCTACACCCAGTCAGCGTTTGTCAATGCTTTGAGCTGCTGAACAGACCCATCAACACTCCACCTGCCCATCAGCCACCTGCACAGCAGGGCAGCAATGAGTGTGCTCTTCCCAGGCATCTTCAAGGCAGATAATTGCACATATTGATCTCAGACATTAATCAAACCACCTTCCACATCTCTAGCACAGAAAATCTTCTCAAAGTTCCCCACCAACACACATCCCTTCCCCTCCACGAGCCTGGCATGCCCTGATTTGCATCAGATTTATCCTCTGGCCCTCAGCCAGGCAGATACATCATGTGGAGATTCAAAATACGCTGCTAATAGCCTGCAGAACCCATCTTACACCCCCAGCCTGTTCCTGAAGCCTGTTACAAAAGAAGTTTCTTCTCCTGCTCCCAGGGAGCAATGACCCTATAAAACCTTTCTAAGGTCAGTACTGATAACTTAACAGAAGATTTGGCTCTCAGACAGGACTGTTCTTTCCACAGCTCAAGAGAGGCTGGCATATATAACTGAGTTAATACACCCTCCAGTAACTTAAGGGAAGAAACACCAGCAAGAAGAAATGCTGTACTCTGACAAGCAGACCCCAGGTGAAGTACAGTGACATGCTCAGTATAGTACCACCTCTTCATACCCAGCCAAAGCTCAAAACCATATCAGCACTCATGGTGAACACTACCTAAAACAGAGCTTCTTCCTCTGGCAAGCAGAACATTACTACACTGTCCTTCCAAATACCTCCTCTGCTGCAGGCTGATCAGATTCCCACTGTAGCCACCTCACAAGAGCCCATCAGGGAAGGAAAATCCCACAATCTCTTCCCAGCCAAAGAAAGCTGCGTCTTGAAAGTCTGGTTAGTGCAAAGACAATAATTGTACCAGGCAAAGACATTTAGGGCTTAACAAACGCCCTCAGTAAGCAGCACAGGGCATCTGTGCCCCCAGCAGCACAGGCATTGAAAGCACCAGCAGGCTGTGTGAAGCAATGGGGGCACCTCACTGCTCTCAGGGGCAACACTGAGACAGATGAGGTTGGCTCCAGAAAAGGCTGGATGAGCAGCTCTGCTCACTCTCTTTGGACAAGAAGCTGTCTTGGGAGCATATGCACCCACACATATCCCACTCCAAATATGCCAGCTCCAACCCACCAAGCATACACCAAAAGAAAGGAGAAGCGATAGCTGAATAAAGTTCCAGACTGAGGGCACTTCATGCCAATGACCAGAGTTTACCTCAAAAAAGAAGACTATTAGGGCTCAGTGGCCCAGCATTGAGACTTCAAGTCCAGCCTTCAGACCATATCAATAACATGCCTAAACTCTTAACTGTAATAATATGAGGATGGTGCTTATGCTTCTCATTGCCAAAATCTGGCCTGCTGCAGGCAAAGCCCAAGGGAGCGAGCCCAGAAAAGCAATTTATTGCTATACCTGAAGGTTAGTCCTGCTCACACTAAGCACTCCAGCCGATCACAGGGTGCAGCACAGCAAGCTACCCATGCACAGGGACACGGTGAAGCACAGCCCCAGCATGCTGGCTTTGGTTTTTCTCTTCAAGCAACTGAGATAACGGTTCTCCGCTTGCCTTATCCAGTTTCAAAAGCAACACTTCAAAGCCATCTCATGTCAAACACCAGAACAAATTGAAGCTGCCAGAGATGCCTCACAGAGAAGAAATGAACACATTATTGGAAGCAGCACCGTGAGCTTAACTTGGAACCACAGACAAAGCATCAAGAGAAAAGAAAGTTTCCCATTAAACAAAACCTTTTCCGTTAAGTTACAACAGAAGAGTAAATTTGGCTTCATCAGAGCAGCTGAAGATAACTAAATCCCTGCAAGATCAGCAGTTTTCCTTGTTGACAGCATACAGGCCTTTGAGAGCTGCAGTTTATTTTCCCTTAGAGCCAAGGTGAGCAGAGAGAGGATGATAAACCTCTCTTCACGCCAGCCTGGCAAGGTGTCTGCTCTGAGACACTGCCAGGACAGCTCTGACAACAGCAGTGACCCACGAGAAAACCCAGACCCCGAGGAGCCCTGCGTGATGCCCCAAGGGCAACGAGGGGGATTGGGAAGCACCGACAAACCTGCAGGGAGCTCACCACACTTCTTACCTTCTCCTCTGCCCCTTCTTTCCCTCAAGAAAGTGTCAAGAGGCGACTGGCGCGACAGGACAACCCCTTCAAAATCCAAGCTGTTAGATGAGCGTGGATTTTTCCGTACTTATTTCAGGGCTGGGGAAAAAAAAAGCAAGAGCTGCGAAGCCGCGGCTGCCCGGTACCACGGCTCGTTCCCAGCCCCGCGGCAGCGGCGGCGGCGGCGCGGAGCTCCCGCAGCCCGGGCACGGAGGGAGCGGCCCCAACACGCCGGCTGAGGAGCCCGCCCGAGCCGCCGACCTGCGCTCAGCTCCCCGGAGCGGCGGCGCGAGCGGGAGCCCGGCGGCTGCGGAGAGGACGAAGGGAGGGAGGGAGGGGAAAGGAGGAGAGGACCGCCCCGCGCTCAGCCCCGCGCTCAGCCCCGCGCTCAGCCCCGCGCTCAGCCCCGCGCTCAGCCCCGCGCTCAGCCCCGCGCTCACCTGCGCCCGGCTCCAACGTGCCTCAGTTGGCAGCTCCCGGCGAAACTCCCCGGGCGGCCGCGAGTCGCCCATTGGCTGCACAGCGCTTCCCTCCCCACAGCCCAGCCCCGAGGGGGGTAAATAGCCGCCCGCCGCTGCCATTGGCTGGCGGCCGCCATCGGGCACGGCGCGGCTGGCAGAGGCGAGGCTCAGGGGAGGGGGAGCCGGGTCCCTGCCCGGCCGGGCACCGCCGGGCTCTTCGAGACACGGATGCCAACCACCAAAATCCACAGCTGGGCTGGGGAGATGGGTTCTTGGGTGGAAACACGGAGGGTCTTGCAGATGTCATTGGGTGAAGCAATGGGTCCGCTGTGCCCGGGGACGGGGGGGTTGTGGCAGTCGTGGTGTGAAGGATGGGGTGTAGGAACGTGGTCAGAGGGATGGCGTGTTTGGAACGTGGTGGGAGGGTGGAACACAGGGTGAGGGATGGGGTGTACGGAACACTGGGGGATGGGGTGTATAGAACACTGAGGGATGCAGGAGTACAGAACACGGTGTGAGGGATGGGGTGTAGGGAACATGATATGAGGGATGGAGGCGTATGGAACACAGTGTGAGGGTTGGGGATGTATAGAACACTGAGGGATGGAGGTGTATAGAACACTGAGGGATGCAGGAGTACAGAACACGGTGTGAGGGATGGGGTGTATAGAACACCGAGGGATGGGGTGTATGGAACACAGTGTGAGGGTTGGGGTGTATAGAACACTGAGGGATGGGGTGTATAGGACAACGAGGGATGGGGTGTACGGAACACAGTGTGAGGGTTGAGGTGTATAGAACACTGAGGGTTGGGGTGTATAGGACACGGAGGGATGGGGTGTATGGAACACAGCGTGAGGGTTGGGGAGGGATGGGGTGTATGGAGCATGGTGTGAAGCATGGGGTGTATGGAACACGGTGTGAAGGATGGGGTGTATGGAGCATGGTATGAAGGATGAGGTGTTTGGAACCCGGCATAGGGATGGGCCAGGGGGACCTGATGGTATGTTCTCAGGCAGCAAGTTGGCAGCCCCTTGGGTTGTAGGTGCGGGGGAGTCTCCCCTGTGCAGAAGTGCTGTGGGCATGCCCGTCTATGGCATTGAGGAGACAGTGGTGAGAGTAAACATCCTAGGGCAGGGTGGCCTCATTCTTTGTCTTCGCTTTCCCCATGGCTGAGTGTCCCCTCATCTCTAGAATAGTAACAGTCAACTTTGATCATGTGTACGAGTATTTTCTGAAGTCTTACAGCAATGGGGAGAAATGATACACATCAACTAATTCCACTGTCATCAGTCAAGGGATTTCCACAAGCAAATGCCTTCCATGTTTCATGCCTCAGATTTTGCATTTTTTAACTTCCCTGCTCTCTTTTACCTACTTGGCTTACAGTTCCCTGTGCCTCTGAGTCAAGGGCTTCCCACTGCAGCCCTGCACCCAGCTGTGAAATGTGTTTCCTGTGGGATTCATGAGGATGTTGGTTTTGTGACAAGTGACTTGCGGCCAAGCTCACTGGGCTCTGCTGTGACCCCACTTGTGGTCAGGGTCCCCACCAGGGGATCTTGGCTTTAGCCAGAGAGCAAGAGTTGGATTAAATCCACATCCTGACTCAACCCACTGCTGCCTGCAGCTCTTTCCTGCTGTGACAACAAGCAGATAGAAATGCCTATGCCTACTTCCAGTGGGTCTCAAGTAATCCTCTGCTTTGGAAACAAGTTAATTTCTTACCTTGGGATTCGTTTCAAAACAGCTCAGCACATTAATAATGCAGCTTATTGTTTATTCCCAGCTTTGTTTCCCATCCTCCCCAAAAACTTACTCAGATTATCACTGCATTTAGAGAACTATCAAAGTGTAATTAAGAGGCACTAATAATTAAAACAGAGACGATGCCTTGTAACCTGCGTGAAGACCATGAACTTTTTCCTTTAGTCATTCTCTGGGTATGTGTCTTACAAGGCAGATACACTCTACTGCAATTTACTGTGGCCATCCAAGTCTTACAGCTCCTGCAGAAATGTGCTTTGTCACTCTTGTTGGTCAGAGGCAGCTGAGCAGCTCTCTATGAATGATCAGGTTTATCCAGGGCTAATGCCCTTCCACTCCCACCTAAAATATTTGCCACGGTCTCCCCTCACCCTGCCAAGCCCACCACTAACCCATGGCCCTCAGCACCTCAGCTATGTGTCTTTTCAATAGCTCCAGGGATAGGGACTCCCCCACCTCTCTGGGCAGCCTGTGTTGGTGTTTAACAACCCTCTCAGTGAAAAAGTTCTTCCTCATCTCCAGTTTAAACCTCCCCTGGTGCAAAATCCATTTGGACACTTTTTGACTTTGATGCTTTCTAAAATAAGGCAATAAAGCAATTAGAAACAGATACCAGAGAGCACTTAACCAAAGAAAGGGAAAGAAGATAGCATGGCATAATTAATACAGAGCTGGTAGCAGTGAAAATGGGCTGTAACCAGTCACTGGGAGTGTGACTGCAGGCTGAGCTGCAGATGCTGAGTGCTCTAATGGCAGAGAGGCTCCTTTTGCCACCCAGCACAATCCAACCTAAGAATGCATGTCTTTGGGACAGAAGGAAATAAAAACCTTATTTAGAGCTGGGAGGACATAAATGTTTCTGTCAGTCCTTCACTGTGTGTCAGCCAGAGGATTTATCTGACTGAAAACAGTCTCCCTCATCAAAAGAAAAGGAGAATTAGTATAACCAGAAAAGCAGATGCTTTTGTACAGAAAAATCCAAGAGTGTCCTATGTGGAGAACTGTGTTAAGAATAAAAAAGGAGTCAGCTGTGCCAGAGAAAGAATGAGTAGGCTAAGAGACAGGAGAGACTGCAGGAGGAAGGAGCTCTCTCTCTCTCTCTTTTTTTTTTTAAGCCTTATTCATTTTTAATTTGCATTGTCATAGTGTCTGGAAGCACCGGGTTGGAATCAGGGCTTCACTTTGCTGGGAATTGTGTGCAAACATAATGATTAAATGTTGCCAGCTCTGCAGAGGTTGAAACAGAATTCCTCTATAGAATAGAGGAATGTAGAATAGAATGGTGCTGTGTGCAACATCACTAACTGGCATCATTATTGCCAAAACAGTTTCTCTGGAACATCTATGCCATTTGATTTCTTACAGAGTTACCACACCTTGAGGGTATGAAACGATACATTTGTCTCAAGTCCAGCCTGGTAAGCTTAACGGATAATAGCTGTTCAGAAGCAGAATCTGCTCAATACATGTGCATACATGTTCAGAAATTATTTATCATAGAATGGTTTCAGCTGGAAGAGACAACTTTAAGGCTGTGGAGTGCAGCCTGTGTCCCAGCCCATTGCCCTCTGTGCAACACCCACCCAGCTCTGAAACCCCTCCAGGAACGGTGACTCCAGCAGCTCCCTGGGCAGCTGTTCCAATGCCTGACAACCCTGGCAGCAAAGAAATTCCTCCTCACATCCAGCCTGACCCTCCCCTGGTGCAACTTGAGGCTGTTTCCTCTTGTTCTACTGCGTGTGCCTTTGTTTCCTTTTCTGTAAATAGTAATACTGCACTCGCTCTCTTCATCTCACACCCGTGATCCTCACTTAGACCCTTCGAGCACTGACACATCACGTGCAAGGGCTTGTTAGTGCAGTTTGTAGTGGTTAGGGATTAGCTAAAGAATATCTGTTCTTTCTTGTGAGGCAATGTTTGCTTTGCTGAAGGTTCCCTTTCTATGAATATTTTTCTGTTAGCTAAATAACTGTGCAAAACCAAAATACAATTAAAGGAGTTCAAAAAAAAGCCAGACCACCCAACTCTCAATTGTCACAGCACAAATAGGAGGCAACACAGCAAACTGTAATTGAAGGGGTCTTTGCACAATGACCAAATCCTTTTGGGTTTCCATGACACTTTGTCTTGCTGCTCAGAAATCAGGAAGCAGTGGGGACATGATGGCCACATTTTTACAGCTTCAAATACTGTCACTTTCAAGGCAGATGGCAAGCATGGGAATTTCTTCCCTGACCCTAAGAGCAAGATCAAGTCTAATCAAGATGACAAGAGCAAGGTCCTGCTAGTCACCCACACCTCCCCAAGGGGACTTGCACTCCAAGACCTCCATCAGCCAGCCACAGGTCCTGGGGACCCTGGCTTAGACAAGGACCTTGTTTTGGTGAAAGAATTAAAGTTACAATATCTCTTTCTGCTGTCTGCAGACATGGTGGCTAAAAAAGGAAAGGATCCTCAAAGATTGTGCGGTTTAAAAAACAAGCAAGGAAATGAAAGTGAACCCTGCCATGGTTTGTAAAGCAGTCTTTGGACTTTTAGGGATCCCAGCTCAGAAGATTTGAATAGCAACTGCAGGAGATCCTTTACAGGTAGCATTTCCCCTAATTTCCTATTCTGCCTTTTAATACTTCCTAGGAAAGAACAGGAGCTTTGCATTACAAGCAGCTTGGAAGATCAAGTGGGCAGAGCAACCTTGTGCTCTACCTGCAGCCTTGCACTGGATATGTTAAGTTCTGATTGGAGACTGACCCAGTTTAAGTGGGTGCACAAGGATACCCGAGCGCTCTCCTTTCACTGCTGCTAATCTTCAGCAACAGAATTTTCCCCAGGCATGTCTGTATGAGATAGTCTTCCAGTCCCCTCTGCTGGTTGCAGCTTCTGGTGAGCTGCAGCCTTGCAGCTGCCAGTGCCCTTGCAGTGCTTCACCAGCCTCGGGCTACCACCAGCCCCATGCCCTCAGCACTCACCGAGGCAGCATCAATCCCTCTGGTGACCAGCAAAGCTTTCCCTCACCTTCACCTCTGCATCCCTAATGCAAGCACCTGGCACCTCGCTTGAGGGATGGCATCATGGAGAGGTTAGTCAAATGCATCATCTTCAAAAGAAAAACCCCTGCCTGTAAAAGTTGAGGCACCCTTCTGAGAGCAAATAGTCTCCCCACAGGGAATATATGGCTTGAAATATTTGTTGAGCTTATGGCTGAATACCATCTGCCACTGTCTGTGGCACGTGCCTGTATCCCTGTGAGCCCACCCTGCAGGGACACAGGCCCACGCTCCCCATCACAGCCAGCAGCCCGCAGCCACCCACACAGCAGCCTCTATAACTTCTTTACTGACTTTCCCACAGCAGCTGGGATGCAGTTTTAAAGTGATCAAGGCAAAATTCCCTCCGTGGGGGACTACAAAACAACATTCAGAGGGAGACTGTGCAGAAAACCTGTGCTGGTGCATCCCGGAGAACTGAAGAGAGCCAACAGCACAGAGCAGGAGCTGTTTGCAGTGACGTGGGGCTTGGGCATTGCTCCTCCTGTCCAACTGCAGAGTAGTGCAAATCTTCTAGCAGAGACGAGGAGTTTAGCTCCTGGATGCAGAGAGCTGGTTGTGGGGGTACTGTGCTGAGAAGGTCGGTGCT
This sequence comes from Urocolius indicus, assembly GCA_013401255.1. Lineage (NCBI taxonomy): Eukaryota > Metazoa > Chordata > Aves > Coliiformes > Coliidae > Urocolius > Urocolius indicus. Next base: position 86,516 of record WBNH01003326.1, read on the forward strand.
GGCCAGCTGACGCTGACTGGTGTGTGTGTGGCAGGAGGCAGAGCTGGCACAGGACAGCCATTCTTGGTGGCCATCAGTGCTCTCCACCAGCCAGCCTGGCTGAGGAGGAAACCCAAGTGACAACCCTGATAACAACGCCTGCTCATGGCCAGAGGCCCAGGGGCCCTGCACAGGAAGACAGAATCCGGGCATTGAGCCCATCCCAGAGGCCTCAATGCTCGAGCCTGATTTACAGGATGGCTTTGCATCCACAAACCCCCAGTGCCAAAAAGCACTGCATGCCCCGTGCCCCAGGGCAAGCACGGGCACTGCAAAGGGATGTAGTAAAAAAACTAAAGGTTTCTTTATTTTTTTTAATAAAATACATCCTTACAAAACAATATTTTTACTCCCATGCTGAGGGACTGGGCATGGTTCTTGCCAGATCTCCTTCCCTCCTCCTCCCCTAACTTTAGAACTGTCTAAGGGTGCTGCTGGGGAAGGAGAAGCAGCTGTGCTGTCTCTCCCCAGGGGCTTCAGGTGTGGGATGCCCTGGCACAGCCCTGGCACACCAGACAAGGGGCAGCAGGAGCCCTTCAGAAGTGCCTGCAAAGGTGACAGATGCCAGTGCCCTGCACAGGGCTAGTGGAGGGCCCTGAGGGTCCCTCAGTAACCCATCTGCAGCATCACAGTGCGTCCCACCAGAGGCAGGGCACCAGACCAGCCAGACCCTGCCCTGGCTGCAGGATGCCATGTTCCCATGAGGCAGTGGCAGAGGCTGCTCCTGCTGGCCTCAGGGCTGGTGCAGGCTGGTGACAGAGGATAACAACCATGGGTTTTAGGAGAAGAGGATGAAGAGTGTGCAGGTTTGTCAGTCAGCGTGGATTCTGCCAAGAGAGAGGTGCACAGTGATTTCTGGTGTCTTGCCCTCCACTGCTTCCCTTCAAGCAATGCTTAATTTGAAGATGCCATGTCCATCCCACATCCTGCACCTAGTGCAGCCCCACGCACCTACCTGCCCTGGCAAACTTTGACCCCAGGTTAGACAGTACAGCCCACAGCTCAAATCTCCTCCGTGCCTCCCTGGAGCCCTGCTGCCTTCCTGGGGACCATGCAATAGCCCCAAGACCCATAAGCCCTTACCCCTGACAGCCACGTGCTAGCAGGGCTGGGGAAACACCACTCACCTCTCACTATTTGTTGTCCAGCTCCTTTGCCGTCTTATGAGACTTTGACTGGAGGGTTAAATGAGAGAAAACAATTACTGTTACAGACTTGCCTCTTTCTAATGCCAGGGGGGGAAAAAAAAGTCATTGAACAGCAATTTCTAACCCTCCAAGTATAAACTTATTTAGTGATGGATTTGAGGGGAGCTGGTTTTGTGTCCCATGAAAGGCTGTGAAACATCCCAGAATCATGGGACAGCTGAATCATCTCAGACAGCTGAAAAGGGGTTTGCTAAAGCACTTGCATGGCTTTAAGAGAAGCAGGGACACACAAGTGTTATCAGAATATCTGGGGATAAAGGGAGGGAATAAGGGTATTAACAGTGAGTCACACAGTAGACCTGTGTAATTTTGGAGAGGACATTCATGGATCCCAGTCCCAGAGGGTCAGGATTCCCACTGGCACAGGAAAATGCCTCATTGCTCCTTCAATATGAAACATTGTTTGTGTTCTGGCACCATCGCTCATGCCCCCATGCACCCTCCCACAGCTGCAGCAGCCTCCACAGGGTAGGGACTCGCTGCTACTTACAGGCTCTGCGTATTTGAATTTCTTCTGCTTGTAATAGTCCCGTCCTTGGAGAAAATGCAGCAGCAGCAGGTCACAGAGGACAGAGGCCTTCAAGCAAAGTACAGTTAGGGTTGGGGCTGCCCTCCCAGCTCACCTGTACCACCCTCTATTTCCAGCTTCTTCCAGTTTGCCAGATAAACTAGGCTCACTTCTGCTTCAACCTACAGTGCTGGAGCTGCTAAAGTGCCTACAGCACCTGAATGTCCATTTAGGACAGAACTGAAGTTGCTGCATTTAATACCAGGTGCTTGAAGTCAGGATAAATTGTTTCCACTTCAGGTACACAGAGCACAACATCCCTCAGGTCATGCTGAAGTCTTATGACTATAACAAAATAGGATTGGTGCTTTTCTGTTGTGCATAATCTCCAAAAGCCCTCCAATAGCAGTTCTAACGTGAAACTACCAAGACACAGCCCTGCTGTGAAAGCCTGCCTTCCCCTCACTAGGCAGGGCAGTGGCTCCCACTAGTAGAATTCACATCAGCTGGTGGTCACCAACAATCTCTTTTCCTGAGCTAGTGAGGCAGGAGAACAGCTCCATTCTCCCTTCTGTCCATTCCCTGTTGCCTGAGAATCAGTATTTCACTGCAGCTCAGGGACACTTCCCAACAGGCAAGGAGAATAACTGGAAAGTCTACATGTAGGGCGCTGGAAGTATCTGAACTTACCACTCCAAAAATACCAATTCCAGAGCCAATTGTGGTCATGGTTGGGATGATGTCAAATTTGCCTGCCTGAATAAAATTGGAGAAAATAAGTGATGTGTTAAATTAGCCCAAGAAGCAGCAAAATAAAGGTGCTGTAGGTATAGGTGGGGCTCAGCTAAAGTGCCTCACAGCAACCCAAACCACAACCACAGCACAGAGAGAAACAGGAGCTGGGGAAGAGCTGGTTTTAAGTTCATTGGTCAAGCACAATACGACAGGTTGGCCTTAGGACAGCCCAAATTGACATTGCTTTGCTTCCTGGGTATACCTTTGAAGTATTCCCAGTGGGAACACAACAAGCTCTCCCACAGCTTTAGGAAACATCAGTAAGAGATTATGACTTTCTGCAGCTCCCACACAACCCACCATGATGGTTTTCAGGGACAAAACCACTGACTAAACTGCAGCTGATAGATGTGACCTGTAAAATGGGCGTCTCCTCTAATATTTGCTTCCCCAGAACCTCCCAAGGGCTGCTGTGAGTGGGACAGCACCCAAGCAAGCCACACACATGGATTTTCCTGGCCCTGGGAGAGCCAAATGCTGCCTTGCAGAGTTGGTACCTTCCTGCGGCCATGGCACTGCCACCCTGGGGATATGGGGGCAAACACAGCCACCCTTACCTTGCCATTCACCAAGATGTCAAACCGGATCCCAAACACCTTGTAGAGCGTCCTCTTTTCTGTGCCATTTTCTCTGTAGTATTTGGCATACCTGTCCCATGGGATGGTGAGTGTTAACAGCCTGTTAAGGGTTCTGACAGCCTCCTGCAACCCAATGGCATTGGTACCTTGGTAGGCTGCGGAGCAGGACAAGGATGTGCTGTCACAGACCTGCTCTTGACCCTCTCCCTTAACCTGCTTCCCCTAGAGCTAAGCTGTTGGCATCTTTGCCCTCTATGCCTCAGTTTCTCTGCCTCCAATTTGGAGTTAAAGGTGCTGCTTGTGCTAGTACCTGATGACCCCCAGTGCTATGTGACAGCAGATATTAGTGCAGCACTGGTGGCATCTTCACAGGGAGCAGCAGTTAGTGCAGCAACTCGTTCCTAAATGTCATGCTGTGGCTGAATGCTTTGAAGTGTGGGAACAAGGGAGATGGCTCTGCACCATCTCCAATCTTTCAAGAGGCTTTCCAGGAGCTCAGCTGAGCAGGAGAGTCTGAAAGGAGGGGAGAGTGTACAGGGAAAAGCAACAGAGTAATTTTTGAGGCTAAGGGATGGGTTATCACTTTTCTCTTGCCATCCTAAAGAGAGCACTGCTGTCTGGCACTGCAAAGGTAGTGAGGATTTTGGAGAACAGTCCCTGATCTTCCACCACCTCTGAATTCTGCCTGGAGACTTAACAGGGGTCTCCTTACCTGAAGTTGAAGCCTGGTGAAACGTTACTGTCATCATTGTAAAGGCCATGGAACTGGTAAATGGGTTTGCAGTACCGGATGGGCCAGTCGAGGTCACAGTTCCAGTCTATGGTGATGCCCACCACTCCACCCTGCAGCCAAGAGCAGAAGCACCAGGTTGCCCCTCCTTGGACCTGCCCCACATTTTTTCCCTCCTCATACATGGCCTTTCTTAGTGCTATGAGTTGTCTTGTTGCCATGAGTTATCATGTTGCTATGAGTTATCCTGGACAGCCTCAGCTCTGTGTTCTATACATCACTCCATTCAGAGACACTTGCTTCTGCCCTAAACAGGACAAGGGGTGATGGGAAGAAGTTGGAACACAAAAGGTTCCACTTAAATATAAGAACAAACTATTTCAGTGTTTCAGTGAGGGAGCCCTGGCCCAGGCTGCCCAGAGAGGTTGTGGAGGCTCCTTCCTTGGAGGGCTTCAAGACCGGCCTGGACACGTTCCCGTGTGACCTGATCTAGGTGAACCTGCTTCTGCAGGGGGGTTGGACTGGATGATTTCTAAAGGTCCCTTCCAACCCTGCCACTCTGTGATATGCTGAACACAAAACTACATTCATGCCCTCTTGTTCCTGATCAGCACCCCATGGCCTAGGCATGGTCCTAGGAAACAGTGCTCACTGCAGGTCCCGCAAGGTCCTTGTCAGCCTTCCCTTGCCTGATTTTGCCAATGAGATTCTCTTTTCCTGGGGCTTAACTTTACCATCAAACCATTAATGTCACAGGGAAAATCAAAAGCAATTTAACATGGTCATAGAGGAGAGCAAAAAGAACTCAGGAAAATCAGAATTTTCCTCCTCCTCTAAGAGCAGTGGCCACCTGCTAGGAAATAAGGCAGTCCCTCCTGAGCTTGCTCCAGGTTGTACCTGTTGTAGCTGTGCCCCAGAGGCTCTTCTTTTTACCCCTTTAATACATGCAAGCCTATGACTTTATTTAATGCCTAGCAATGTTTGCTTATTTCAGAATCACAGGATCTTAAGGCTTGGAAGAGACCTCAAAAGAGCATCCAGTGCAACTTCGCCCCTGCCAGAGCAGGACCACCTAGAGTAGGTCACACAGAAACTCATCCAGCTGGGTTTGGAATGTCTGCAGTGCAGAAAAAGCAAACACTCTTGCACAGCACTCTGAGTGCTATGGTCAAAGGTGCATGTCTGAGCCTGGGGAGAGGCTGCAGTTTGCATTGTGCAGTGAGCACTATCTGACCATCCAGCTGAGGCTCTGAGCTCAGTCAGATGGGTTTTGTCCACACAGCTCTAGTTGGTCATTTCATTAATGAAAACAAACTGAATCTTTGATTCACTGCCAGCACGTCAAACGTTGTCAATCTTAAAGGAGAGTTTTCAAGAAGGGCTTTAAATATTACCCCATGTCCAAGGAGGTTCATAATCTTTTAAGAGCTGATTCTGACACTGCCTGATGGGTCCTTGAGAAAACAGATCCCACGTGTTGCAGCAGCTTGGGAATGATTGTTCTGTCAGTGTTTCCCCCCCCCCCCACTCCATGGCAGCAAGAAATACTATTGGCAATTGAAGTACCTTCACAGCCAGGAAGGTGAAATTCTGGCCCGATTCCTTCACTATGTAGCCCAACTCAAACACAGGGCACAAGGAGTCGGTGACTTTGTGGTAGGTGCATTTCTTCAGGTACTGCTTGGTAACGCTCTCGACCAAGTTGCGCCTGTGAATAAAAAAGAGGGTGAGAAAGAGGCTGAATAACCCAATGACTGGTGTGGGAAAGGACTTCTGCAGGTCCCTGGTCCAATGCATTGCTGAAAGCTGGGTAATGCAAAGCTCAGGGCCTCATCTTCATCTCTCACACGCTCATGAGGTCTCAGATGTGTAGAGTTGGCCTTTTCCTGCAGCCTTGCCTGGTTTCCCCCACTCCATCAGCAACTCATTTTCCCTGAACCTCCTCCCATGGAGGAAACCTCTCTGCTGTTTTCTTTCTGCAAATGTTTTCCACCTCAGCTTTGGGTTTGCTGCTTTGCCTGCTGCCCAAACTCAGTACATGTCTGCCTGTTCTCCTCTCCTCTAGCAACCTCTCATGTTCCTCAGCTTTGCAAACCTCAACCATCCCTCCCAGCAGCCTCCCATGCTGTTCTCACATCAGCTTGTCCATGGGCTCTGCCAGGCAATGCTCCAACAGCTTTCATCTGGGACAGCTCATGGATAGTGTATCCCACAGCTTTCACATTTAGATGGATTTTGTTGTCTCCTCCAGCAAGGGTGAAAAGGAAAGGACAATGACTTGCCTTCCACCCCACTCTGCTCCTTTGCCTAAAAATAGACTTTCAGTGAAGCCTCCCTGACCCAGACTGTTTGGTAAGGCTGTGCCTTGTTCAATCCTGTCTCATTGTTTATACTCAGCAGTTAATTATCAGCAGTGATCAAAGGCAGGAAGCTTCCCCATGACCCCAGCCAGCTGTGGCTCAGCCCCTGCAACAGCAGTAGCCAGTCCAGCTACCCTCACCTCCCATGACCTGCTGTCCCCCACCATATCCCCTCTTCTCCTGCCTGCCCCCACTCAGGTTGCCACCTCTCTATGCTGCTTTTGGGAGATCCCCTCTCAGGGTGCAGCACGAGGTCAGCTCAGAGACTTTGCCAAACCTACTGGCTGCCAGGACACTTAACCTTGGCTACAGTGCAGGGACACAATCAGCTTAGAGAGAAGAATCCACAGACTTCAGCACAAATAGCTTCTGTTCAGTTGTTCCAAATCAGATACAGAATCAGTGTCATCACAAATCCCCTTAGGCTGCCCCTGGGGCTGGCAGCACCACTTCCAGTGCTGCCTGGAAGGAGCCCACCCTACAAGCCCTTGAAGAAATAGGTGAGCAAGAGGATGTTAATTCTGCTCTATTTTGGGCACCAAGCTTGTCCTGGCTGCTCATGTCCCACTGGGCCACGTAGTTCAGAGAGGAAAAGGGAGAAGAAAAAATGAAGAATCAGAGAAAACTGACCTTTCAAACCCATCATATGAGGGTAACTCAGGGGCCATTGATTCTAGAAACCCTCCACAGCTATCAGCTGAGGGGAGACAGATTGGGGAAGGGAGTGAGGAAATGTCTCAGTTCCTATCTGCTAGTCTGGTGATCAGTGCAGGAGTTACAGTAGTCCTGGGCTCGCAGATGAGGGACAGCATCCTCTGTATCAAGCATCCAACTACACCCATGGTTACCCCTGAGGGAATCAGCTGGGTGAACTGAGCAGAAGCCATCACCCCAAACCTCCCTTTACCTGGACACCTTGAACTTGGGGAAGGTGATACTGTTCTTGATGAATAAGGTGAACTTCTCCGCTTCTGACAACAGGGCAGGGCTGAAAAACATGAGTGTTGACATGTGTCCATCACTCAGCCATCTCTCTGTGGCCTCTAGGGAAAGCCCCATTTGCTGAGAATTCATCCAAACTGGGATGAGCAGGACCCAGACAAACTGGTGATCTCATCCCATCCCTTTTAAAGTGAAAGATCCCACCAAGGTTCAGAAGAGCCCCAAGGGAGGATGGCAGTGCCTGTTAGGGGACAGAGAGGGAGTTAGGTGCTGAGATTTCAGTTAAAAAAAAAAACCTCAAAAGCACAGTGATGTGGTCAGCAGAGAGCTCAAGGGCCTGCATGGTTCCCTGGCCTCCTTGGGGAACCCATAGGCCATGAGAGGAGGGGAGGCAAGAAAGAAAAGGGCTTTGCATCTCCCAGTGGCCCTTGGAGGCTGGAAGTGAAGAACTTCTCATGGGCAAGAGCACAACTTTACTCTGAAGGCAAATGGATGGACAGGGGCTGTTGGTCCATGCAGAGATGGGATGAGGTGTCCCCAAAGGTAGGGAGCAAAACACACCAGGAGAAGCACAGCCAGACAGCATGGGCAAGCACGGGGGTTGCATGGCCCCAGGCTGTCCTGGCAGCAACCCACAGAGCCTTGTCATGCTCTGCCCTACACTGAGTGCTGTTGGGGTAGGATAAGGGTACCAAAAGAAATCAGAATATCATTCTTTACCTGGGAACATGGTAATCAATTTCAACAGGGCACCAGCCAAAGATCTCGCAGGTTTTCACAGAGATGTTGAAATTCACACACTTGCCCGTCATGAGGCCTGTGGGGAAGAGACACAGCCCTGCCCACAGCCCTGGGTACTGGGAAATCCCAGCCTCACACTGGGATGGATGGGATCTGACTGGAACTTCAGCCCTGTCCCAGACACCCAAAGCACAAAATCCTCAAGGATTGGGTGCCCTTGTTATAAACAAGTGTTTTTAATTGTGCCCTGCCAGCTCAGGGCACTATTTTCTTTTGCACTGTTGTACAGGGAAGAAACTGAACATTTCTCTGGCTAAAATTCACTTCAGAAAATGCTGAGCTGTTAGGACAGCACTGGGACAAAATGTTTAGTGTTGAGTAACCTTTTATTGGCAGAGCCTTTTGCAGCCCTGATCCCTTTCAGCAAAGAACAACCAAGTTCAGGGAAACCTCACCCAAACCCTGTCAAGCTGGTGACCCAAAGCAGATTCCCCCTGCCAGACCCTCCAGCCAGGCAGCTTTGCCACTGCAGCCTGTGCAGCCTGTGTCAGCAGGAGCCCCAGTGCCACGGGCCATACCTTGTCCCTGACGGCTGTACTTCCCCTTGCTGCAGTCACTGTCCCGCTCACAGAGCCCGGCGTCAGGCAGCTGTTTGGAGAAAGCAGGCAGCCAGCTCTCAGCATCACACCCTGCCATTTCCATCCCTCTCTCTTTCCTGCCTCACCAGGCAGCATCTTCCTTGAGGGAAAAGCCTGGCTGCAGCCAGAGCTTCGTCTGTGCACTGCTTCCCCACTGAGGATGTTGAGATTAAGCAACAAAAAAGGAGGATTTCTTTCTTAAACTCCAGGAAGATGCTTTCATTTAAGCCTCAAGTCTGCCCTGCTTGATCCTCTCAAAGGGAAGACAACTTTAACAGGTGGTGGCCATGTTTCAGCAGAGTGAAAAGATGTAGCACTCACAAGTCAGGAAGGATAAGAATGGGCCAGGCTCAGGCTTTTACTAAACCTCTCAATGTCAGGGAAACTCCCTCCCCAGCACCACCACCACAGAAGCTGAGGCCACTGAAAGAAGCCAGTGTGTTTACCTCAGGGCAGGTTCCTTGTTTCTGTCCAGGGGTGACAATGAAGTTGGTCATCACCACGAATGAGTTGTCCCCCTGTGAAGACACAGCCAACGAACTCACAGGCAGCCTGGTGTTTCCTGATGGGATCTCTGTGAGGAGCCTCTCCCTGGGGGCAAGGGCACCCAAACCACTGGGACATGTCCAGGCAGATGACAACTTTCTCACTAACTTTGGGTCCTCTGTAGTCCTCCGTCACATGGTGGCCCTGGGCACCTGCAGTGCCACCAGCCCCAGGGACAGTCAGGGATCCCCCTCACTGCCCGAGATGCTCATCTGGAGGAACCCTCATCATTTTGGAGGCAACCTCAAGCATGCTCCATCAACCATGGTGGGTTCCAAGCACTGAATGCTCCCCAGGGGTAAAACATGGGCAGAAGTTTATGGCAGGAGCAACCTACTTTCCACCACAGGGACACCACAGACTCACAGAATGGTGGGGGGTTGGAAGGGACCTTTAGAGATCATCCAGCCCAACACCCCTGCTGAAGCAGGTCACAGAAAGTCTATGCTGAGGAGCCCATCTGCACCCCAGTATGTGGGGAAATGGGGCCAGTGGGACAAAAGCAAGCAAGCAACCAACTTCTCTAACCCACCCACCCTCCCTCCTTACCTGGGGTGGGAAGACATAATCCACCACATCCCAGATGTGAGGGCCTATGACACTCTCGTTGGTCAGGGACAGGCCTTTCAGCTTCACTGACACTGAGCTGACGATGCTGTCCTGAGACTGGTAGCCCTTCTCATAGAGGAAAACCCACCTGGACAGGGAAATATGATGAGATGAGATGAGCATGGCCACCAGTGCTCATCCACAAGAACCTCAAGTCCCAGCACACGGCTGTGGGCTGGGAAATCTTCTCCCCGGTCTGGGGGTTTATTTGCCAAATTTCCTCCAGCTGGTTGAGGGATGTGCTGCTGAGCTCTCTCACCCTTTATCCAAGGCATGCAGTAGCTGCAGGACCCGACTTCACAGTGGGATGTTTGATTTTTGGGGACTGGGACATGTTTTCTGGTTGAGTGTGAAGGCAGGCAGAGCAGTGTTGCCATCAGCCATTTAGAATGAAAGCCTACAGCAGCTTTGCAGCTTGCTGGGCTCAGCAACACACCTGGATCCTCCCGATCTGCTTCAGAAACACTTCACAAATCAGTGTCTCCATGGCAGAAGTGGCTCACAGCCAGGGCCACCATTCCCCATGAGCAAAGGGAACCATGGCCCTGACTACAAGAGAGCTACAGGAGAGGGTTGGAGCCACTGTTGTGGTTGCCACAGGGCTCTCCCTGCCTTTCCCAGCCCATCAGGCAGCCATTAGGCTCAGCCCCTGACACTATTTAACCCATGGCATAAACAAGCTGCTGCTGGATTAACTCTGGCTGCGGGAGGGAGACTATAAACAAGGGTGAGCATCCATTTTGGGTAGCATTCCCGGCGGCACGCGGCGTTCCTGGTGCTAAAAAAGGAGTGATCTGGTTTTTGTCCCCACAGCTGAGGGCACTGGGCCCGCTGGCTACTGCTGAGGCAGCCTGTGGGACTGTGGCACAGCTCATCCTCAAGCCATGAGGAAAAACAGGGGAGCTGCAGGTGCTGCCCAGAGTTCTGTCCTAAAGGTGCTGGAGCTCTTGGGGTGGTGCTTTTTGGCTTGCAGCCCCTGAGACAGGAGGTGAGGGGACCTCAGGGACAGCATCTGCCCCAGTACATGGAGATGGGAGCAGAAATTCAAGACTGCTGGGACCCCCCAGCTTCAACCTCCTCAGCAGAGAGCCTTACTGGGTTACACTGGTCATGCTGGGCATCTTCCTCAATGTCCTTGGGGCTGCAAGAGGCTGTGAGCTGGGCAGCACCATGGTGGAGTGTTTCCCTGCCTCCAGTGGAGCCTCTGTTGCTACCACCTCATCCCTCCCTGGCAGAGGTGGCTGTAGGCACAGGGGATGGGCACCCTACTGTGACATGTAGCAATTTCTGGTGCTGGGGAAGAGGCTGGAACGGGGGCTCCTGCGAGAAGTTGCTTAAAACTTCCCCTGGCTTGAACCTTTCCTTTGGGGCTGAGCCCATTGGGTGCCTCCACGATCACTGTTTAGAAAGAACCAGTCAGATGAGCTTCTTCCTTTCTGGGAGGTGGTAGAAGGAGCTGGGTGAGAGAGAAGTGACCATGCAGACCCCAAAGTTAGTGAAGGAAGAGAGAACCAAACATGCTGGAGCTGACATCCCCTTGCATCCCATAGGTAGCAAGTGGCTGTGTGGTGCTTCGTTGCCAGCTGGGCTTGAAGCACATAGCACCACGGCCATGACAAACAAGGCACTGTTTCCCCATTATGCTGTAACTGCTGCCCTGAGCCCTGCCCAGGTAGCACAAGTCCCCTGGTGTCATTCCTTAACGTAGCAGAGTCACCAAGCCCTCATCCCTCACCGGCCTCATCCTGTGGCACAGCCCACAGCCTCCTAGCATCCAAGGGGTTTGTGCCCAGCAGTGCCTGGCAAGCAGAGGTACCACTGAGCTCAGAGCATCAGCAGGAGAGCTGCTTCCCAAAGGGTAACTCTGCCAGGTCTCTGAGCAAAGTCAGCCCTACATCCCTGCTCTGCACTACTGGCACTGCCACATGTCACTCCAGCACAGCCATGCATCGGCACGTGTCCCCACGAGCATCCCACAACTGCTGCCAAGAGGGACCAAAGCTGTGGTAAATGAATAAATATCTGCCTGCCAAGCTTGCTGTCAAAAAGAAAAGGAAACCTTAGATGACGTGGAAGTTTAAACAGGGAGCTGGAGGCAGTGAGAGGAGGCCAATGGCTGGTGGGGCTATGGGCAGTCACACTCACAGGCAGCCCCTATGGCCACTGGCTCCCAAGCCCAGCAAACCAGCACAAACTTCGGAATCAGAGCAGCTTTTATGCCAACCTCCTGCCCTCTCTCCCTGGCTGTCACCCCAAGCTGGTTCTCTTTTTGCCCCTTCCTGGCTGCCTGTCCTGTTTTAGCTGTGTTGCTTAAGCCACGTTTCCTTAGGCAGGTCTGCTCTGCCTCTGTCAGTTCCCCATCTGCAGGAGCAGCTGCTCCCAGGCGGGTTTGCTGGAGCCCTGGGGCTTTGTGGGAGCAGCCAATACTGCTCCCAGTAACTCCAGTTTGGGCCAGTGCAAAGCCCTTTCCAACAGTGCTCCCTTGAGACCTTGGCTTGTCAGCAGTTTGAGATGGGGATTAAGTGGGTGAACAGAGTGAAGACCCCACTCTGAGATTTTGAGAAGCTTTTCTCCCCATTCCAGGGTATATGTGCTAAAAAGCAAGGATGGGCACTGCTGCTCCCCACAGCTACTCCCTTGCACTGAGCCCTGGGACGTCTTGACTCTCCTTTGAGCCTCACTAGGCACTCCATGCCCCTAAAATACCCAATTCTTCCACTTTGTGGACAGATCCTCCCCTCTCCCTGCATCCCCCAGCACAGCCCGTTATCCCACACCAAGGAGCCTGAGACCCAACCGCTCTGCCAGGAGCAGCAGCCCCGGGCCACTGGAGGCCACACACCCTGGCCCAGCTCTGATCCTGCCTGTTTTCAGCAGCTGCCCTTGCAGCGTGGCTGCCCTTGGGGCTGCCTCCCACAGCAAAGCAAAGCAGAGCAGGGCTTTGGAGCGAGGCTCCGTCCTGGCGCTGGCCCCTGGGCTGGCCCTGGCTGCCTGTCCCGCCGCTGGATGGGGAGATTTATGGTCCTGTCTCGAGCCGCCCGGGTCTCACAAATCACCAGCCTGGCCCCAGCTGCCTCTCAGCTCATATATATGAAAATATAAATAACAACAGATTCTCAGGCCACTGTCCAGCAGTTCGAGGCAGCGTCTGGATGAGGCTCAGCGAGGAGATGGAGCCCTAGGGTGTGGGGCCCCGGTCCCTCCGGGCAACACGCAGCAGCTTCTGGGGAGGACACAGTGACCAAACAGCCTTTGGGAAGAGCAGTGATGGGACCCTGGGCAGCACAGGAGTGGCCACAACCTGAGGGACCCCATGGCATCAGCACTAACCCCCCTGTATTGGGATCCAGGAGCCCCTTTGGTGCTTTTTAAGCCAGCGGCAGAGCATGAAGTCGGGGAGCCTTACCCAATGATGTACGCCAAGACGATGAGCTGGATCAGCCGGAAGGTCAGTCCCACCTTCTTGTTCCTCACCAGCACCATCCTGGGGGTGTCATACTCAAAGAGGAAAGAGGAGATCTTCTCCATGCACTTCTGCCCCATGGCTGTGCCCGGGCTGTGCCGCAGGCTGGTGCTGGGCCCTGCTGCTTGTCAGGCTGGGCAGTGCCCGCTGCCGCCCCAACCGCTCCTCTGAGCAGCTCCTGTGTTTGCAGAGAGGAGGCAAAAGCAAGGGTAATAACCCCAGTATCAGTGGTGCTGTGTGCACATCTGCCTCTCGGGTTTCCTCCTCTGCGCAGGGACGGCGTTTCCTCTTCCTATAAGCTCTGGGCTGGGAGCAGCTGGTGCCCTACATGGTCTGGGGGTGGGACGGGGTGCAGGAGGGTGCGGGGCCAAGCCCTCGTACTGCTGGGATGGAGCCAAGCTACCCGTGAGGGATGCACCACCCTCCTGGGATGGAGGGGCTGTGGGCAGCACTCAGGGCAAGCAGGGACCCCCAGGCAGCCCTGGGGGCAACGAGGGAGTGGAAGAGATGGTGGGGGATCCTGGGGGACGATTTGGAACTGGGGTTGGGGTATTGTCTTTCCTGCCTCAGCAGTCTGTCTCCTCTTCATGTCTCTCCTGCTCTGTCCCTCAAAATTTGCCCTGGGCAGAGGGTCAGGAATAGGGAGGATGGGCACACAGAAACCCCCTCCCAGCAACTCAGAGCTGCCTCACAGGGCAGCGAGGGGATCTGGCCTGGCCCCCTCCTGTGGTGAGGCTGCCCAGCTGGGACTTGGCCAGTGCCCAGCACTTGCACAGGGCTGGGCTGGGCACACAGTGAAGCATTTCCAGCATTCCCAGCATTTCCTGAAAGGCTCAGCCCTGAGCCTGGGTCACACAGAAGGATGCTCAGCAGGGTGGTGCAGGCACCGCTTTCAGTGAACACCACTGAGACAAGGGCTTGATTTGTATGTGCCAGACTGAAATCTGGGGGCCAACATCGTTGCAGTGGGAAGCTTTGGTGGGGGTTCTGGCTTACTGCTGGGGAAAAGCACAGAGGCTGTGGATGGGAGACCTTGTATCTATATTGCATCCCACCAAGCAGCCTCAAGGGCCAGCCCCATGGCACTGAGCTCTTTGCTGGAGCTGAGAAACTCAGCACTGGGGCTAAGAAACGTTTCTGAGGGAAACCGGGGATGTTTCTCCATCAAAGCCCAGAGACCAGCAGCTTCAACACTCTTTGCAAGGACAGGCTCCGTCCCATGAGCTCTGGTTCATCTGCTATCTCCTATGAGCTTGAAGGAGGCGCTGGCTGCCCACAGCCACCGAGGCTCGGACAAGCCCCTTCTCTACAGGGGAAAATGGTTTTGGGAATATGGAAAAGTTTAACCTGCTGGGATAAACCTTTCCTTTCCAGAACATTTCATTTCACATCATCACCTCTCCTGTTCAATTGCCCAGCATTTGACATCACGTTGCCCTTTCAACTCAATATTGTGCAGAGCTGACAATCACAAAGTGAAAGGAACGAATCAATTCTCTTTGCTGGGCAATAGGGAAAAGGGAGGGGGAAAGCAGATGAATCATTTATCCAGATCTCTTGGGCATACCATGAAGCTTGAGGATCCAAATCAGATGATCCCACGTTACAAGTGGTGTGACACCATCCCAACGCCCCAATCCTCAGCACCGTGGAAAGCTGTCCGACAGGGAGCCAAAAGCAAATATGACTTGCTGATGCTAATCATACAAGATTGAAGGCTGATACTGCTATTGAGCAGAGCAGACAAACCTTATAAGCTTAGATATCTGTCAGGAGAGAAGCAAATAACTTACTGTATGAAACGAGGCCTTTTAGGGAAGGCTGCTCACCCTTGCCAAAGCCATGGGGATAATGAAAATAGGACAGCTAAATTTAACAGCAAAATGACTTGTAAAAGAGTCACTTCTAACCTTCTCTCTGGTACTTGGAGTCAATAAAATGGTTATAGCATGGATTTAGCTAAAATACTTTCCACTGGGAGATAACATGCATCTCCCATTTTAGTACCACTTGGAGCCACATTGAAGCTGGCCAGTGTGCCCATGGATGCAGCTGGGGCCATGGGAACCTGTGGGTCTTCTGCTGGGCTGCTCTCAGCACCCAGCATGAGCATCCTCTTGGCCATAACGCCCAAGTTAAGCTAGGCCTAACCCCTCAGGTGCTCCCAGCATGGCTCACACCTTTCCCATGCCCACGTCATCGCTGCGTTTGCAGTGATGCTGCTCCCACTGATAAGCTCTGGGAGCCACTACATCCCCTCCCTGCCTTTGCCAGCTGGGGAACGTGGGGAAGGGCTCTGCTTGTGTTGTTTAGCTAATTAAATTACCTGCCCAGGGCAGGGTGGCTGCTGGCTGGGAGGGTGCTGAGGCCACTGGGCTGCGATGCTCTGCACTGCAGAGCTCTGTCCCTGTGCCAGCTCAGGCTTTGCTTTGTGTTTGCAGTGATGTGCTGTGATAAGAACTAGATGGTTGTAAAGCCTAAAGGGACAATACATATGAAAATAAAAGTGTTAGATGAAGGAGTTTATACCCCTTTCTGTGTACTAAGGTGCAGCCCAGAGGTGTGCCACGACCCGCTGCACAGATGCTTGCACAGCAGCTGGGACCTCGAGGTAGTTTTTATCTTGAGTTCCTGCAGTCCCACAGCCTGTGTGATGCTGGTGATAGGTTCAGTCATTTCCTCCAAACCACTTCTTTTGCATCTTTCAAGCAGAGCAAGCAGGAGGCCCTGAGTGTGCTCTGCATGGGGTGACAAGGTGCAAAGACTGTGGATGCTGCTGGAGGAGCAGCAGAAGCTTGAGCCTGCCTTTAGCAAGGCTTGGGCATTAGGACAAGGCTTGTTCTGGGCACAGAAAAGCCTGAGCTGTGCATACAAACGTGGGACTAAATGTGGTGGGAGCAGGACAACACAAGGAGAACACAGGCAAAACCAGGTAGAGGTAAGGAAAGTGAACCCATCTACCTCCACTGTCTACAGGAGGGGTAAAAAGGAAGCAGCTACAGCAAATGAGTCCCTAAAGGCTCTGTGTAAGTTGTCCAGCATTGCAAAGCCCCAGGGACTAGATTGCACAAATGCTCCCCTGGGTCAGCTGTCATTGCCTGGTCCCCAGCACTGGGCTTGGCCTCATCCAGCTTCTCCTTCAGCTCCAGATGAGTCAGATGGTGGGTCACCAGCCCTCAAAGCCCTCAGCAAGGGGCATCCCTTGCAGTGCTGCTGCAGCCTTAGCATGGAACTTAGTCCAGGCTGCAAAATCAAGTCCCTGTCCCTACCCATTAAACAAGCTCAACCTCTGCTTGGGGCTGTTGAGAGAAAAATGCAAAAAAGAGTATTTAAGGGAGACATTTGAGGCTTAAGCCCATTTACACCCAGGAAAGCGAGCTGTGGGAGGCACAAAGGCTAACCAGGTCTTTCCAGGCCCCTAGAATTTGCTTTTCCAAAAACTATGGGGAGGGAAAAAAAAACCATACCAAGATCCTAGCTGCAGCTCGTTACACAATCCAGACTCAGGCTTGGCAGCTTCCAGCACGGAGCGCTGAATCTCAGCACAAAAATGTGCAGCACGCTGCAAAGCTGGGGATAGGGAAGAACAACACAGTGGCAAGGCCATTTAAAATATGCCTGTGGGTGCAAAGGGGACCTGAAGTGGCCCAGCTCACCAGGAAAAGCCCCTGCTGCAAGCTGGTGGCTCTTCTCAGCAATTCGGGACCCCCAGGGAGCCTTTTGCCCCGAGCAGCCGCCACAGCCGCTCACATCACCCCGCTGGCCATTGGAAGAGGAGGGCTGGTCGAAAAAAATAAAACCTGGCAGATGAGAACAAGCAAGGTCCTAAGAAACAGCATGTTCAGTTTTCTTTCCAATTTTAACTTGTCCTTGACCTCTCTTCACTCCTTCCCAGCGGGGCTGGCTCTGCTCTGTGCCCGGCCCGTGCTGCTGGGCCCCGGCACACACAGATGGCTTTGGTGGTACTCACCCCACACAAGGGATGTTTCCATCCTTGGTTGCTGCAGCAACACGTCTCCCTGGAAATACCTCGGTGGTGGTGGTTCAGCCAATGCCAAAACAAACACAGGAACCTGTGATGCTGGGGGATACCAAAGGGTGTCAGCAGCCCTGTGCCCGTGGCAGAGGCTGGGAGCGTGGCAGGCACCCCTCAGGGCAGCTGGATGTGTGCCACAGGGTGCAGGGACCCTTGGGGTTGGGCTGTTTTTGGAGGTAACCCTTGTTTACTGAAGTATGACTCAGAGAGACATGCACAGCCCCAGTGTTGATGATCCCCAGCAGCCTGAGGACTGATGCAAGAGACAGTGCTGCATCCTCTGGAGCATCTGGGATGATCTCCTGCCATGGCAGTGGCAGCCCTCTCACACCAGTGCCAGAGGACAGGGCTCCAGTTGGAAAGAGGAGACCAAGCAACAGTTCTTTCCACAAATCAGCACTTTCCTGGGCATTCCATATCCCTCTTTGGCTTACAAAGGCTTTGGGTTACCCTGTGCAGCACCTTTCTCCTGCTCCCAGCATTGGGAAGAGGCACACAGGGCCACATCCCAGCAAAAACACACCATGGATGGATGTTGCCATGAACCCAGCTTTGCTCCACAACACAACTCCCAGCTGCAGCAGGATTTTCCACTCAATATATGACCACGGGCAGAGCTCTGGGTGATGTGGTGATGGAAACACATGGCCCTGAGGCACTGTGCCACCCTTTGGAAGAGGCCAACTTGTTCATCATTTCTTCAATAATGATTTCATCTGGAGGTCATTGGAGGGCTTATTTAAACCTCCTTTCTCAGCTAGGGGAGCTAAGGTGAGGACTATTCTGGACACAGTCACAATTAGCACTGTTATTTGTATTCTTGGGCCCTAAGAGTGAATTAGCTGGTACTCGGAAAAATATTCCCAACAGTCACATCATGCCACTCCTTTCATTTTGCCTTTGTTGTCCCATGCCAGAGACAAGCTTCAGCTCCATTTCTAGTTTGGCTGCTCTGAAAACCCACAAGAAATCCTGATCTGGTGAGCACAGCTCCTTTTAGGGCTGAAGAATGCCCTCGGGCACATTGTACAGCTCCACAGGCTCCCAAATCGGCTACAAATGAAAGAATAAAAGCCAACATCCCCCCTCCAGTTAATCAACAAAACAACAACAACAACCAAACAACCCCTCGAGTCATCCAGTAAAATTGCTTTTATTTCTGTAATTTCTGAAGTATAAAACAAATCAGCCCAATATTGTGTGACCAGAGTGGGTCAGATGGCTGCGACCACGAGGAGCCTTCCCACGCCTTCACGGCACTCCTGGCTATGTACAGCTTGGACAAAGGACACCACTGAGGAAGCAGTAATTTAGTGGAAAAATATCTCTCATATAATAAAATAGGAAGCCTTGTTTCTTTCAGTTTCATCCCTGCCCACCTGTGATACACCCACCCACTCCTCACCCCTAAGACAGAATGATTTACCTTTCGTTACAAAGCACAAACTCCGAGGGTTTGAGATTTGGCTGTTGAGGCATCTTGTGTAAAAAAAACAATAAGAAAGTGAACATATTCTTAGGTTGAAGCTACTGAGGGCACCCACTGGCAGCTCAGTAGTTGCCTTTCTCTTGGTCCCAAGTGCCCAGATCAACCCAGCTCAGTCACCAGTCGCTGGTCCCCATGTCTCCATCACTCCAGACACACACAGCTTTAGGCTCATTTCATGCCCCACTCACACCAAAAGCTGAATGGTACCAAGAGGAGAGGTCCAAGGAGCACAATTTACCCTGAGTGTCCCCTTCCTCACTGCAGCCCTGCAAACACTAATCCAACCTGTGCCATGCAAGCTCTGCACAGGGTGAAGATCACCTCCTTCATCCTCAAAACCTGACCCTGGGGCTGTCTCTGCTGAGGACAAGCCCAGCCAGAAATTGCCACTGCAGAGTGTGGGGAAAAAAAAGCTCAAATGGGACTCAAAGGGATGACTGAGCTTCTGTCAGCACACAAGGTGATGGCCATGCCAGGTATGGACCAAACATTGTAAGTCTTAGGAGCTGGTATTTGGGACTCCTGTATGGCTGAGTTTGAGGAGTGATGTGATGCCAAGGTCACTGAACCTCAGGAAGGAGTGGCCAAAGAGTGTGGGCAGCAGGTCGAGATTGGTTCTCCTGCCCCTCTGCTCTGTCCTGATGAGGCCTCATCTGGAGTCCTGTGTCCAGTTCTGGGCTCCTCAGCTCAAGAGGGACAGGGAACTGCTGGAGGGAGGCCAGTGCAGGGACAGCAAGATGATCAGGGCACAGGAACATCTTCCTAATGAGGAAAGGCTGTGGGACCTGGGGCTGTTCAGTCTGGAGGAGAGGAGACTGAGGGGGGACTTTATCAACACTTATAAATAACTAAAGGGAGGGTACTGAGAGGATGAGGCCAGGCTTTTTTCTGTAATACCCAGTGACAGGACAAGGGGTAACAGGCCACAGGCTGGAACACAAACAGTTCCACTTAAACACAAGGAGAAACTCCTTTGGTGCTGAGGTGAGGGAGCCCTGGCCCAAGCTGCCCAGGGAGGGTGTGGAGGCTCCTTCTTGGGAGGTTTCCAAACCCACCTGGACACGTTCCTGTGCCTCTTGAGCAAGAGGAACCTGCTGTGGCAGGGGGTTGGGCTGGATTTAGAGGTCCCTTCCAACCCTGACCATTCTGGCACTCTGTGATCTCCCACCCACTGGGACAGATTAGCTTGACCCCCTGCACAGCAATTGTTTGAGGAGTTTTGACAAACCAGGACCGTGCCTGGGAAGCAGCACTAGCAACTGACATACAAAACAGGGACCAAAACCAGCTGCTGAGTTTTTCTATTGCTCCTCTGGCCACTTCTGCCATCCACACCATGAGCAGAAACTCTGGTTCCATTCCAAATTTGATGCTTTCCCAGGAATTAAGTTCTCCAGCCCCTCCCACTCCTGGCTCCTCCAGTCCACAGTGGTACCATCCAGCCTGGACTGAGCAGAGCATCACAAACACAAGTAGAACATCTTCACAGTGCCAAAGTCTCTCACACACACACACACACATCAGAAACCTCATCCACTCCCTGAGCCATACAGTGGCCACATGACAGAGATAAAATATAGCATGCAGTAGTTCTTTGCTCTGAAGAGCATCTCTGCTTCCCTTTTCAATGTGCCTCCCTGCAGGATCACACACTGCAGGGGCAAGAGCTCAATCCAGCAACTGGCCACAGTGACACAACATCCCACAACAGCACAAAAGACTTTCTACAGCTGCTATCTAAAGTTCCCTCCCTGAGTGCTGGCTCCAGGGATGCAGGACCCTCACCTACCACCTTGGCTGTAGCCCAGCACGGTGCCTGGCCCTGAGAATGGAGGATAAAGTGCTCACAGACAAGCCCACGCTGCCATCCCGATGCATCTCACATCACTGCTTCCCTGCACAGGGAGCACCCAGCACAGCAGCCTCACAGCTGCTAAAGACCTTGCTGGCAAGACCTAAGCTTTATATTAAAACTGCATATGCCAGGCAGCACCACCAAAATCAAACTAGAAAGGAAGTAATTCCCTAAAGTCTGTTGTCAAAAAAAAAGCATGGATCCCAGAGGCTTTGCCCCTAAGCTGCTTTTTTTATTAAGCTCTCAGGCAAAACAGCCATCCAGTGTCCATCTCCCTCATATTGCACACTGTCAGATGCCTCAGGAAGGCACAAGACCCGACCCCACAGCGATGGTCTCAGCCCTGGGATCTCCCAGTTTGCACAAGAACACGCTCCAGCCTATAAAAGTGCCCAGCATGCTGCTAGTGGCATCTACAATCAACGACGACTCCATGATTTGCCCTGACCTCTCACCAAAGCATGAAGGAAAACTAATTACACCTATGGATGTTCTTCTGCTTCATTCAAATGCTTCAACTATAAGCCTCTGTAATCAAAATACATGGATTGAAACCTGTGTTCCAAGTAATTAAAGGATGGGGAACAGGGAGGGGAAGAGAGAGATATGATCAACCACTCCAAAGGAGAAATAGGGATGTGTACAAAGGTTTCTCCTGGCAAGGGGCATGTCTACTCCACATAGCCTTAAGTGCAGGTTTCCTGCTCTATTTTTTTAGGTAGATCTAGAGGTTCACAATGCAAAGGCAAACACAATTTACTGCTGCTGGAAAGGACAAGCCTTTGGCTGGGACACAGCTCTGGTTTCTTGCTCATACTGGTTTAGGCTTTGGTAACTCAGAACTGCATGAACAGACTGATGTTGCCCAGGGCATAACATCTCCATCAGTGATAGAATAACAGCAACTTGGCATCTCTATCAACAACACAACAAGCTAAGCATCTCTTCAAATAGCTGCTCTGTTGGTGGGTTCAGAAGGATGCCTGGGACAGGCACCCCCCACCTCTCTGCTGTCAGGTGAGACCAAGTGAAAACTACCAGCAGGAATTGAACAGCATGTGAAACTGTCAGCAGTTGATCTCTGCTCTGAAACAGAGCCCTTCCCTTTCCCTTTTAGGTTTCCTTACATCAGCGGTTCCCATCCACTATCTGATACTCATCAGTGGGACTTTTACACAAGAAACTCCTCCATAGATTCGTATTTGGGTAAAGTTAATAATCCCCCACCAGAGCCTAAGCCCAGGGAAAAGAGCCACTCAGGTGGTGCAACATGGAGTGGATGGACTAGGCAGGTTCCTGCAGGCATGATGGAACACCATAGCCCAGGGAGCTGCCACTGGGCACTGAAAGCCCCACTACATCCTACACACAGGGCTGGGATGCTCTGAATGTGGCTCAGCCTCTCCCCAACTGGTTACTGGCCTTAAGGAAAGAGAGAAGCGATTTCCTCTGAAGTCACTGAATTGGTTTTTGGTTAAATTCCTGCTGGTTCTTGCCCTGCACAGAGAGGATCTGTACTGAAACAAAGTGAAATCCACCCATCTACAGCCTTAGTCTTACTGAAACCTTCTTTTGAAGGCTTCAGCAGTACCTGGGGGTCATGCCCTGGTCCTCTGTGCCAGGGTAAGCCTCACCCAAGGGGGAAATCTGGACAAAGGAATCAGTTGCCCCAATTACATCAGACAGAACACATTTGGAACATAAAAACTCCTTCAAGACAAAGTATAATAATGGTAAAAATTAAAAAAAAAAAAGTCATCGGCAACAATCTTCTAACCACAGAGTGTCTACAAAGGTCTGTTTAGAGAGCTCCATATTCAAATCCCTTGAATACATTATATATTAAATACAGTAACAACATCTCATGCAGGGTTTTCTGTACAATGACATCAGCTCAGTAGTATAACAATTCTGTACATTCCCATTGGTCTGGGGGCTCTGCTCATCTTCAATGCTGGTGATGGAGAAAAGAAAGGAGGGATGAGATTTGGCACTTACTGTACAGAGGAAGAGTAGATCTTGCCCAGGTGAAGAGAAGCAGAAAAGCACTGGAAGCTTTGAAGAGGCAAAGAGGAAAAGAAAATAGCCAACAGCAAAGGAGCGAAACACTACCCCAAACCCTGGCTCTAGTGCTGTTGCTGGAAGTTAAGAAGAAGGGAAGAGATATGGTCTGGCTAACTAAATCTCATCAGGATGGATCACAGCAGGATGTGAGGAAACGAGGAGGAAGGATTTGGAGAGCTGGAGGAGAAACCACCTGCTATCAGCATCTCATCTGACACAGCTCAATGGAGAAAGGTCAGTTTACTGGATGCCAAAAATCCCTCCTGATTCACAACCTCTCACTGCAGCCTGTGTCACTCCCTCTGCAGAGAATTCCAAGAGGGTAAAATCAAGAGGGCTGCCACAGCAAACACCACTCATGAGAAGGCCCATGTTAGGTACAGACATTCACTCCCACCCCTGGTGTGGAGGATGCCCTGTGTAACGCCCTCCAAGGCAGAGGGGACAAGCTTGTGGACGTGCTCCCAAAGGCTTAAGCTCTACTCCTGCTAAGGAAATAGTTACAAATCAACTGAGGAAAGCAAGCGTGAGCAGGAGGGAAGGACAGACATGAGGAGTGCAACACTGGCCATCCCCATGCTTTGCTTTGAACGGTTGCCCCTATGAGGAAGAGGGCTATGGCTTAAATAGTGGAGATGGGACCTCACAAGACGTTGGATGGAGAAGAACAGACAAGACTAGATCCTGCTTTGGTGTTGGATGAGCCTGAGAAGGTGCAGGGCTTTCCACAGCATGAGGATCAACCAGGACAGCACAATAAATAGGGAGAACTTCACCTTCTACCCCATGCACCCGACCTCAGGGTATATAAACACACACCCCCGAGGCCCACAGCACCCATGGTCATACTGCAAAGCTATTTCCACTGACATAGTGGACATCACTGAGGGTTTGTGAGTCCAACCCATGGCCCCTTCACCTCTCCCCCTGCCCTCACCCACCCTCCAAGCCCTTCCAGTCCTGAGAGCTGCCCTCGTGCACCTCACACCACTGAGCACCGCAGCTTCTCGCCCATGCTCAGCACATTGCCTGAAACCCTTCCCTCCTCCTCTACCCCCCCGGCTCTCCCCCAAAGGACACCTTGCCTGAGCTCACCCAGTCATGGGGGGGAGAAAACAAAAAAAAAAAAAACACATCAGAAAAGAAATAAGAGTCTCAAATTTGGTAGGAACAACCCCCCAAGGAACCACATCACAGCGAGGCAGGTGCACGCAGCTCCGTCCCCAAGCCCTCTGCCAGCTTGGCCACTCCTTGCACTCTTATGTACAGGAAAAAGAAAGCTACAGAAAACAAAACAAAACAAAATCAGTATGGTTTTCTTTTGGAGGATTGAGCCTCATTTGGGTGATGATAGTGGGACACATGCATGTCCTGCTGCTGCTAGCCATGGGCACCATGCAAGCCTTCAGTCCGAGTTACAGCTCAGGGATCCTTTAGGGAGGAGTGTTTCCTTCATGGCATTCATTTCTTGTCCTCTTCTCCTGAAACAAAGAGGGAACAAAAATATAACAAATGAGAAGAAAAAGTAGTGGTGAGGGTTTGAAGCAAACCAGCTCCCTGGTTTTTGTCTTTACTCATGGGTTGATCCCAAAAAGGAGCTGGGATGCTGGCCCAACTGCAGCTGTGGCATGAGGAGGATGGAGGGCCCCAGGCAGGGAAGGGCTCAGCACACTCAGCCTGCAAGAGGTAGGAGAAAGGATGAGGGGCAGCCATGCAGGCAGGAAGAGCGGGAAGGTGCAGGTAGAGATCCTGTGGTACTGCTCCTGCTGAGAGCATCACGCAGCATGCAGGGAAAGGCAGCAGCTGAGAGGTAGAAGCTCACTGTATCCCACTGCCTGTCCCCAAAGCCCCATCCATGGGATACTGCGCCATGGACTGACATCACTTACAATACATATCACAGAATCCCAGAATGAGGGGGGGTTGGAAGGGACCTGTACAGCTCATCCAGCCCAAGCCCCGGCTACAGCAGGTTCCCCTCGCTCAGGAGAGACAGGAACGTGTCCAGGTGGGTTTGGAAACCTCCTGAGAAGGAGCCTCCACACCCTCCCTGGGCAGCCTGGGCCAGGGCTCCCTCACCTCAGCACCAAAGGAGTTTCTCCTTGTGTTTAAGTGGAACTTTTTGTGCTCCAGCTGATGTCCATCACCTCTTGTCCTGTCCCTGAGACTACACTCACCCCATTTAAATACATTTACAGTTCTGTATCCCTCCAGAACCACTAGCAAGGACTAACCCACTGACAGCAGCCACTGTCCCAGCCTGAGGGCTGCCCTCCTCCCAGCCCACTGATGAATGCAGTTGGACACAGAAGGTAACAGGCCTGAAGGAAAGCTATGGTGTTCAGCTCGAACTCAGTGGGAGCAGCCTTGAAATCCCTGCCAGAGGTTGACTCACACTAACTAGTTCCCCAACTTTCAAGCACTCAACAGCAGAGTCCCTGGCCCCCTGAGGCAGCAGCCTGGGACTGGGAGAGATCCTGCTGACAGCTCAGTTTGCTCACAACAGGGCTTTTTTTTTTTCCCCCTCACTAAAAACAACACCCACAAGGCAGCACTTTCTGAGAAGAGTTAGAAAAACGCCTTATCACAAATCTTTCGACCATATTTCTCCATCTTTCATCACTGCACACATCACTACACACATCTCACAGAGGGCTGCAGTTACTATGCTCTTGATAAATTGGGGTCCTGCTTGGGGTTACCAGAGAGGCTCCGTGCCCGCTGCCAGCCCTGCTGCTGCTGACAAGCTTCCAGGGGAATTAATAACTAACATGGGAGAGAGAGAGGAGGCAAAAAAAACCAACAAAAACACCCAAACCTTTCTCACAACTTCTGCCAAAGTTTCTTTCCAGCTCTGGCTGGAGAGCCCAGCCCTCATGGCCTGAGATGAAACCGACTGCTGCAACGGCAGCATCGCTCTGGGGGACCTCTGCAGCTCAGAGAGGGGCTGCTGCTGACTACACCATGCTCAATCTCACTGCAATGATCGAAACTCATCTTTCTCTGTATTGTAGGGGTGTCTCCTCAGCAGTTCCAGCAGCTGAACAGTCCCCACTGGCGGACACACAGGCAGTTATTTGCCAACCACGGCGCTTCCCCTCAGAGCTTCACTGTGCTGGGGTTGTGCAAACGTGGGCAGCCAGGGGCAGGAAGGGGCTGTGGCTGCAGCACCCTCAGTAAGTGTTTAACTGTAGGGAGTGCTCCTCAAAACGTTACTCTGAGGAGTCTAAGTAATCCCCTGGTACAGAGTGAGGTGGGTGGCTGGGAGAACCCTGCCCTCACTGGGCTTTACTGGGGTGCAGTTCCCTCAGGCCAGTGCCCGTCTCTCCAGAGCAGGGGGATGTGGGCATCCATTGGCAGGGATGATGGGGTGACCACAATCCATCTGAATCCTGCCTCACTTCAGATTTCTACAGCCCTTCAACTCTTGCAAACCTGCAACCCAACAGCATGAGCTCATCTCCGACAGGATCTGCTCCCCAGCAGAGCAGAGGGAGGTTTGTTCCTTATTGCTTTTGCCTTTCCTCTCAAAGAGTTGCAGTAAAAGGTGATGCTGGTGGGATGCAGGCTCCAGCCCCCAGCCCACAGCACTCCCTCCACTGAGGGAAATGCTGCAGCCCTCAGAGCTCTGAGAATTCCACGTCTCCCATTGCACCAGAGCACCTCGAGCTCCACCTCAAAGTGTAGCAGGAGATCCTGCTCCCATCACTTTGCAATACCAGGGCAGCAGCACCAAAAGCTTTCCCCTGCTCTTTCATCTCCAAAGCATGGCACAAGCACAAAAGCAAGAGAGAGAGGGGCATAAAAGGAAAACTAAAAAGCAAGGCAGCAGAACTGTAAAATCCCATCCAGAGAGATTCCTGCAGGGAAAGGTGCAGCACCACCCTCCCTCTGAGCATCTCACAGCTCGAGCAAAGGACTTGGCCCATGGGGACACATTCCTCCCCGAGCCAGCGCCTGGCCAAGGTATCTCCAGGCAGAGATTACCCTACAAGGGCAGGCCCTGAACGCTCACTGACGGCTCCCTGCCACGCTGGGAGAGGCTTCTGCCTCTTCCACAGGGAAAGCAGGAGGCTGCAGCTGCCCCTGGGCTCCAGGGAGGTGGGCTGGATGGTTGCCCTCATCCCCAGGTGCATATGCATGGGGCAGATGAGGCTGAGCAGCTCTTTTCCCTATGTGCTGAAGGTATTTTGGGATGGGACATGGAGATGTTGGTCCTTTCAGACTGTGGGCTGTCTTGGAGGGCACTGCAGAGCCACCTCTGTCATTTGCTCTCCTCTGGGAGAATGTTAAACCATAAAGGTGACCCTGACTCTGCAGAGATGTGGCCAAATCTCCCTCACAGAATCACACAATCTTAAGGGCTGGAATGGACCCTTGAAAGATCATCCAAGTCCAACCCCTCTGCCAGAGCAGGACCACCTAGAGTAGGTCACACAGGGTGGAGATGCTCATCCAAGGGTGCAATCTCACCTGCACATCAGCTGTGGTGGCAGGAGTCTGTGGGAGACGGTGCTGCCCATGAGGGACAGGTACCCAGCAGTGTAGCAATCACCCTGCAGCTCCTGCAAATCACCTGCCATCCTCCCTGGGGCTGAGGGCAAATGGTGCATAAATGCTCATCTGCCACAAAACAGGCCAAGACAATTCCTGTGCATCAAAACTGCTGATTTTCAGTGGCACTGCTGCTGGCAGGGCAGGTGTGTAGCTGTGCTGCAGAAAGCATCTGCTTCTTGACTTGACACCTGCTTTTACCATGGCACAGGTAGGAAAAGGTGAAGCCCAAACACCCAGGCAGTGCTGAAAACAACTGCAAACACCACAGTGGTCACACAGACACCTGTGCTGGGTTTGCTTCGAGATAGTGCAGATGAGGAGGTCCAGGGATGGTAAAGGAAGGGAGTGGGGTGGCCTCAGCAGTGGGCTGATGGTGCACAGAGGGACACAAGTATCAGGGTTCTCTCAGTGTCTGCATTTGGTACCTTTTAAGAATCCATCAGAAAAAGAGACTTCTGCAAGGTCTTGGCACAGATGCCTGGAAACTTTCCCCCTGCATGTCACCAGGCTCAGAAAGAGCAATCCACTTACATGCACAGAGCATAGCAAACACTAGACACACTAGCAGCAAGAGGCCTTTGAGGGCAGTCAGCCCTGGTGAGCCTGACAGGGTGTATCAGTGTGAGGGACCCCTGAGATGGCTCTGGAGAACATCTCCATGTTCCTAACCAGAACATCTGCAGGTCACACTGAGTCAGTCTAACTCAGCTGTGCACTTGGGCTTGCTGTCTCACACTCATGCTGCCTCTCAAAACTGAGACAGGAGGAACCTCAGAGGAGCCAGAGGGGAATGAAGGCAGCAGTACATGCAAAGCAGGCAAGACAAGAGGCTGGAGGTGACCAAGGTGATGGGGAAAAGAATGTAAAGCACTGAGACCACGGTGAGAAGTGAAGAGTCTCAGCTTTCTGCCACTCCAAGGACAAGGAAAATGCAGAGTAACAGAAACACAACTTATCTACATCTGATCAAAGAAGTGTTCCCATGCCAAACCTGAATCAGGAGAACTCCCAGCTATACATTTCCATCCCACAGCTGAACACCCTTGGCCATCTCTCAGATGGTCCCACACTGGAGACCATCCCCAAGCTTTGGCCTGGTCCCTGGCCCTGGCCAACACTGCCATGGCTGCCTCAGGGGCTGCTTACACCTTACTGTGAAGGGAAACACAGAGGCCAGCGTGGGAAAGGAGATTCTGCTTGGGTATGGGGTCCTTGGGCTCTGTTACTGCCTGGTTCTCCCAGCTACGTTCCAAGCAGGTCCCCAGCACATAGGAGTGAGGCTTTGGAGGAAGCCAAAGGGATATTTGGGGATGAGACAGGTAAGAAAGCCAACCCTTGCTCTGGAGTCCTGCAGGTTTTCGACTGGTGGTCCCCGCTCCACGTGTGTCTTACTGTCCTGAGAATGCCTGGTGAAAGAATCACAATACCACATTGAAAAGTGGCCTTTGGAGGTTTTATTTGCTTGCTTTCCAAGCCCAGGGGGATCAGGAAGATGCAAGATTTCAATTGTCTCATTCAAACGTGACGATTTGAAGCGTGAATTTGCCCCGTAGCGGGGATTCAATAGCTGCATGGAAAACCCTTGCTGGGTGAGACATAGAATGACCTGTGAGCATCAGGAGCATTGTGACTGTGGGGATGAAGGCAGCTCTGAGGACCCAGCACATGGCATGGGAGGAAGAAACACTCTGAGCTGGTATGATGAGACTCCAAAGGATCATACACCTGCCAGAAACCCTGCTGTGCTCAGAGCTGTGCTGGCAGAACCCAAGACAAACCCTTCCTCCACTAGCACAGAGCTTTCACAGAGCAAGGCAAAGCGTGGGAGAAAGACAGACTCATCCCCAGAGATCACAGATGGTGGGGTGAGGACAGGGAGCATGCATGGGATGCAACAGCCAGCAATGAACCAGCTCTCCTACACCCCAGCCCAGTGCCACACCATACAATCACTGCTGCAGGCTTGTAATCACACAACAGAACAGACCTGGCTGATGCAAAGCACCTCCCAGTCTGTGGAGAGATGCAGCAATTCAGTAAAATCAAAGCTAGGAACAATTTCTTCCTGGTCTGCAGACACAGGAGCCCCTGAACCTCTGTTTCTCAGCAGAGGCTTCTCTGAGTAATCACTGTGGTTATACATCAGCCACAGAAAGGAACCTTGACATGAGCATCCCCAGTGCTGGGACCCACTGACAGGGAGCATGGCCAAATGGGAGCATTTCCTGCCCCATCCTCTGCTGCCAACTTTCTTTTGCATGGTTCTACTCCATGAGAATCCAAACAGGGCTGTTAAAATGCCCCAAACCCCTCTCTGCTAGGACTAGTTGCCTTCAGCCCTGGAAGGCAAGAGTGGTTGTGCACAGTGTTCCTGGGTCATTATTAAAGGGTGAAGAGGAGTTTGCTAGGACATCAGTTGTCTGAGCAAGGTGATGCTGTGGAAGGACATCCAGTCTTCACCCTCCAACATTCATCTGCCCTCCAGAGCCACTACACCTTCCCCTGGCAAGGATGGCGTGTCTGCTGCCCTTCTCCCTACTGTCACTGTCAGGGCAAGCACACTCTAAAAACTGAATACAATCTGTTTTCCTGGAGAAGGAACATCCTCAGGGCAGGCACAGCACTGTGGCCACACAGCTGCTGCCAGCAGAACCTGCAGGTTAACTCAGCACCAAGATATCACTCACAGCAACATCTTTGGAAAGAAATGAAAGAAGAGATGCTATCACTTCTTTGGAGGGCTGCCTGAAGGCCTGCTGTGATTTACAGACCACATAGGAACTGCTGCCCTGGTGTCACAGGAGCTGCTTCTCCTCTGTGTATGCCATGGGCTGCATCCTGAGTGGTGCTGGCCAAGGGCAAACCCATCAAAAACCAGTTTATAAAGTGTTCAGCTCTCATTTGATCTTAACATGGAGGTAACAAACACAAGATGAGGATGGATGTAGAGAGGTGGAAGACTGAGGAGAGAAAAGGAAGGATTCCTGTCAGAAATCAGTGCTTGATTTGTTTTGCTTCATAAGAGAAGGGACCCAGTTTGCAGAGGTTCAAGAGAAGTTGGATAAGCACACATGGCAGATTTATCTAGTGCCCCAGCTCCTAAGGGAGTATTTTAGGCAGATACAACTACCAATTGCTCTGCCAGTCATGGCAGCTGGGAAGGAAGTGGGTAGAAGAGGAAAAAGTCCCTTTTTCACAGCAAAGGTGGATGAGCATGCAGGTGCAGACACCACACAAGCAGAGGAGGTGAGCGAGGCATCATGAAGCCCAAGCAAAGCATCATGGAGCAAACAGAAGCCAGTGTGGTGCAGACCATGCTCACCATCCAGGTGGTTACGGGAAAGGTACTTGAGTCCTTCATCCAGGAGGATAACGGGCAGGGAGATTTTCATCACAACCACCCACTGTGGCCAGCTCAGGGGGGTCACCTGGAAGATGAGCTGCAAGGTGGGAAGGATTGGACATGTCAGTTGGGAATAGGTGGGGTTATTTGTTGCTTCTTTTAAAGGCTGAGAGAGGGTCACCCCAGGTACAAGAAGGGAGGCTGTAGCCAGTTAAAAAGGCAGGATTTCTTTAGGGTCTGTCATGAACCCAAGGTAGCTCTTGGCCAAGGTGAGTCAAAATTATATCCTTTACCTCCTCTGCAGATGAGGAAAGTGAGGCACCAACTAGGACTGTACATTCATGTGCTCACAGGAGCTTCTCAAGGGACAATGGAACCCCTTGGGCGCAGCAACACGCTTTGTTTTCAGTGCCCTCAGGCATCAGCTGAGGCATCACCAGCCTTGGACTGCAAAGGGAGGTGATGCCACTAAAAGGAGCTGAACCACGTTCCGGAGGTCTCTACATCCCTTTGCTTCTGTAAGGAGAGCTTCTGACTTAGGTAAAGGCTCATTGGGGCAGAGTGACTCCTGGTCCCCACATTGGTTTGAGTCATCAAACCTGGTCCTGAGGGCACATGCTGGGGAAAACCATCCCCAGAAGCTTCCAGACCCAAAGATTGCTCCAGGGATGTCCTGACACACAGGAGGAGCCCCTGGGCTGCACGTGGAGGTGGCAGAGGACACTCACAGGCATGGGCTTGACGTAGAGGATGAGGAAGTGCAGAGCCATGGACATGACGATGGCTCCCAGCAGCCAGATATTGAGCCACGGTGGCATCCGCAGCAGCGACTGGTTCTCAGAGACACTGCCAAAGTGAGGGGACAGCATTAGCCACAGTAAGCTCCTGCTCCTCATGCCTGCCCAAGCTGGAGTTCCCACTCATCTCCAAGCTGCAGGGCTGTAAGACTACAGCCCTCCTCTTCTAGTCTGTCCAGCTTCAGGCATTGCTGTGGCTTGGGTCTGGACACTTAGCTCAGCGCAAGCACCCATGCTGGTCATTAACAGGACCCAACTGCTAATGGATGTACAGCCAGTCCTTCCTCCACCACAGCATACAGGCTGAGAGGAGCCTATGTACAGTAACAACACCAGCAGTGTCCTGTGAGGATGCTACAAATGGCTCTACTGAGTCAAAGCAAAGCCCTCAGCCCACCAACAGATCTTACACAAAACTGGTCACTCACAGAGCAACACTGCAGCCACCCTACCTGTTCAGAGCATTGCACATCTCAATTGTCACCAGCACAGACAGAGCCATCGTGGTGGGGTATCTGGACTCGAAGATCTCACAGTTGATTCCCTCAAAGATAGGGTTGTCCTCGGTGCACCTCATGAAATTCCTCTGTCGGCACAGGAAACTGCTGGTAAATACACGGCAAAGCAGCAGTGTGGGAAAGGCAGGAGAAGAGGAGGAAGAGGTCGACTGGTTGAGGGGAGGGGGGGACATGGTGAACCTTGATAATTAGGGTTGCTGTTAAGTATCTCACAGCAATTGATAGGGCTGTCTAAAGTGTCCCAGCTTCTGATGTGGTTGGGACTTTGAGTTATGGTTGGAGAGTGGCTTAGAGACTTTCACCTGCAGTTAATAAGGTGTTTGAGCAAACACACACATCTCCACCACAAAGACACCTTCCCCTGTATGTCAAAGTGGGGTGTGATGGCACCTGCTCTATCACTACTTCCTTCAGACCACCAGTAATGCAAAAACTGCTCCCTTTCAGTGTAGGATCAGGTACAGGAGCTACTTCCAGCTCCTTTGAATCAAGATGGTTGCTGGCAGAAGCAAGGCTGGAGACATAAGCCTGAGGGACAGAGTTTGCTTTTCTTTTCAAATCCCACAATCACAGAATGGTAGGGTTGGAAGGGACCTTTAGAGATCATCCAGCCCAACCCCCTGCTAAAGTAGGTCCCACCTACATCAGGTCACACACAAATATGTCCAGACAGGTCTTGAAGACCTCCAAGGAAGGAGCCTCCACACCCTCCCTGTCCAGGAGAGGTTCCTACCAGAAATTTGGCAACACTCCAGTAACCCCAGAAAAAAAGGCAGAGGAAAGACCCCCACACTACCTGAACCCATGGCTGAACCCACACCTCACTCACCTGCTCAACACATCGTCCCGTTCCCCTCCCGACTCACCAGCTGATGGAAGGAGAGCTGCGGTCCCTCGGCATCGTACAGGAACCACCAGGTCGCTGCACCCACCGTGGCCAGGCCCACGTACACTGTGGCCAAGAGAGACACCCTTACCCCCAGCAAGGGCCCCCTTGCCCCACAGCTCCCCACACCCATCCTCATCCTTTGCCTGTCAGGGTCCCCATGGCCTCACCTCCGATGGCC
Organism: Urocolius indicus; assembly: GCA_013401255.1. Lineage (NCBI taxonomy): Eukaryota > Metazoa > Chordata > Aves > Coliiformes > Coliidae > Urocolius > Urocolius indicus. The sequence continues at coordinate 119,399 of WBNH01003326.1, forward strand.
AGGTAGCGGAAGAAGAGCCAGCCGCTGATGAGCGGCTCCTTGGGGTTCCGGGGCAGCTTGTCCATGATGTCCAGGTCAGGTGGGTTGAAGCCCAGAGCTGTGGCTGGCAGCCCATCTGTCACCAGGTTCACCCACAGCAGTTGCACGGGGATGAGGGCCTCAGGCAAGCCCAGGATGGCTGTCAGGAAGATGCTACAGGGAGGGAAAAAAAAGAGAGATGCTGAATGAGACGATCTCTGGGCAGCCCAAGAAAGTGTCTGTGTTGTATGAGGGGAGGGTGAGCAGGCACCCTGCATCCAAATACCCCAAAATGAATACTCCCCCCAGCTCCTGCAGTTGAACACACAGTCCCCAAGCCAGGGACCTGAAGTCCAGAACTGCATCTTGCAGTTAAAACCTGTTCCTATTGCTATTAAAATTGGCTTTGCAGTCACAATCCAACCACTGATGCCCCCACAGCCATGCACAAACACCCCTGCTGACATGCAAGGGAAAAGGATGGCAAGCCTGTGCCCATGTTGCTGAGGACAGCACTAAGGTATTGAGAGGGATGGGCAGGGACAGGGACAAGAGGAGACATGATCTCTCTTTACAACTACCTGACAGGAGGTTGTAGCAGGGTAGAGACCAGTCTCTTCTCCCCAGTAGTAGGATAAGAGGAAATGGCCTCAAGTTGCCCCAGGGGAGGCTGAGATTGGAGCTGAGGCAGAACTGTTTCCCTGAGAGGGGTGTCAGCCCCTGTGCCAGGCTGCCCAAGGAGCTGGGGGAGTGCCCAGCCCTGGAGGGATCCCAAAGCTGTGGAGCTGAGGTGCTGAGAGCCAGGGGTTAGTGGTGGGCTGGGCAGGGTGAGGGGAGGGCTGGGACTGCAAGAGCTTCAAGGTCTTTTCCAATCAAAATGATTCTATGACTCTAAAAGAGCTCCTAAGGAGTGACATGATTATAAAACCACAGAAGAAAACCCTCCCTGCTCCTGGGCAATGAGATAAGGCACAGCTGCTGTTTGGCACTTGGAGTTCCATCTTTGGGCTCTGCATGGGGCCACGGGCAGGATTGCAGGTCACCTGCCCCAGGGGATGTGTCCCCACCACTGCTCCCCTCAGTATGGTGCCCTGTGTGGGGGGAGCTCTCACCAAACGACCTCCCCAACATTGGAGGAGATGAGATAGCGGATGAACTGCTTCATGTTGTTGTAAATGGCTCTGCCCTCCTCCACAGCCGACACGATGGTGGAGAAGTTGTCATCAGAGAGCACCATCTCAGCAGCTGACTTGGCCACGGCTGTGCCTGACCCCATGGCAATGCCAATCTCAGCCTTCTTCAGGGCTGGGGCATCGTTGACACCATCACCTGTCTGCATGAAGCTGTGATTAATGAGTGTCATGGTCCCAGTAAGACAGCCCCACGCAGCCACTGCCCCTCCTCACCCCACAGCTCCCACGGGAGGGGGAAAGAGAGTCAAAACTTGTGTGTTGAGGTAAGAACAAGTGTAATAACTAAACTAAAACACAGTAAGAAGAATGAAGTATCATAATAGTAATTAAGAGAAACAAAACCCAAGAGGAAAAAACCCAAACCAAGTGCTGCCCAGTGCAGTTGCTCCCCACCCACTAAGCGATGCTCCAGCAGCCATCCCCTCTCCCAGCCAACCCCCCCAGTGTCTATACTGGGCATGATGGACTATAGTATGGAACAGCCCTTGGGCTAGTTGGGGTCAGCTCTCCTGGCCATGTTCACTCCCAGCTCCTTGTGCTCCTCCAGCCCACTCACTGACAGAGCAGGCTGAGAAGCAGCATGGCCCTGATGCTGTGCAGCACTGCTCAGCAATAACCAAACCATCCCTGGGGTACCAACGTTCTCTTCAGTGTAAACCCAAAATACAGCCCTGGAGCAGCTGCTGGGGAGAAAATTAACTCTATCCCAGCCAAAGCCAGGACAACGTGGTACAAGGGACTGGGCCTTGAAGGGGTGTTGTTGTGTCCCTGGGCCACTCACCATGGCAGTGATCTCATGGAAGGACTGGAGGTACTCGACGATGCGGGACTTGTGCGCGGGCTCGACGCGGGCGAAGCAGCGGGCATGGCGGCAGGCCTGGCGCTGCGCCTCCGGGGGCAGCTCATCAAACTCCCGGCCCGTGTAGGCCTTGCCCGTCACGTCCTCGCTCTCAGAGAAGATGCCGATGCGGCGGCAGATGGCGATGGCCGTGCCTTTGTTGTCGCCCGTGATCATGATGACGCGGATGCCGGCCTTGCGGCACATCTCGATGGAGGAGGTGACCTCCTTGCGGGGAGGGTCCAGCATCCCCACGCAGCCCACGAAGGTCAAGTTGTTCTGGGACGAGGAGACAAGCCCCAAACCCACGTTAACCCACAGGGATGCCACCGCTTCTCTCCCTGCTGTGAAATCACTCTGGGCCATGGGGGATTTCCCCTGGGGGGAAACTGTCAGGTTTCCTCCCAACAGAACCATACATCACGCAATCACAGAATGGTGGAGATTGGAAGGGACATCTAGAGACCTCCAGGCTGCCCAAGGGAGGGTGTGAAGTCTCCCTTCTCTGGAGGTTTCCAAATCCACAGGGATGTAGCCTTGTGCCCCCTGCTTGAGCAGGGGGTTCAACTGGGTGAGCTTTGGAGGTCCCATCCCACCTCCACCACGCTGGGATTCTGGCCCTTTGCTGGTGTCCAGGCCCCTCTCAGTGGTTACTCCACAGAGATGGACATTGGCCTTGGGACCAGCCCTGTAAAGGGGTTTTGCAGAGCAAGGACCAAGCCGTTATAGAATCACATACTCTCAAGGGTTGGAAGGGACCTGGAAAGTTCATCCAGTGCAATCCCCCTGCCAAAGCAGCACCATCTACAGCAAGGCACACAGGAACTCATCCAGCTGGGTTGGAATGTCTCCAGAGAAGGAGCCTCCACAGCCCATCTGGGCAGCCCCTGCCAGTGCTCCCTCACCTCAACAGGGAAGAAATACTTCCTTGTGTATCTTTGGAACCTCTTCTGTTCCAGCTTGTACCCATTGCCCCTTGTCCCAGTGCAATTCCCACAGAGAAACCAGAGAGAAAACACTGCCAGGACAGCTGGAAGTAGGTGGGAAAACTTTGGCAACAAGGCAAGCAAAGCTCCTGGCGTAAGCCCTGGGTGCCATACCTCATAGTTGATGAAGACAGCCGAGTCGTGCAGCTGCATGGTGTCCCTGCGGGCAGGCGCGTCGTGGGTGGCCAGCGCCAGGCAGCGCAGCGTGTCGATGCCCATGCCCCAGTCCCGGATCCTGCCCAGGATCTGCTCCCGCACCGGGGCCGTCAGCGGCACCTTGGCAGTGCCCACACGGACGTGGGTGCAGCGCTCGATCACGCTCTCCGGGGCACCCTGGGGAGGAGCAGAGGCTTTAGTGGGGTTGGAATGAACCTGGAGGATGAGCATCTCTTGGCAGCACTGAAGGAAGTGCCGGAGGGAGGGAAGGCACCAAGTTTGGGCAAAGGAGAAGGAGGTGTCCTGAAAGCCCCGGGTGCCCATCCGAGCTGTGGCTCCGCGCACTAGGTGGCAGCCTCGGATTGAAAGATGGGAGGGAACCGCCTCAGATGGCAGGATCTGCTCTGCTTTGGGGGTGGGAATCCATCAGACTCCTGCAAAACCTCCTTCTCTGCCTGACAGACTCCCACACAGATCCCCCTTCTCAGGCCCAAAGGGTATTAGGGCTGTAAATCTCTGCTGCAGGATGCTCAGTGGATGCTTGTGTTGCCTATGAGATCCAGGAAAACATGTCCTCTGGCATGGCAGCATCTCACCCCGTCCCTTCTGACCTTCCAAAGGACCCCTGACATTGCTTGTTCATATAAAACTTGCAATCCTTCTATTGCTTCTCTTAAAAAAAAGCTCACCCAGATGTGGTGGCTCCAGAGGGTCTCAACCAGAGCTGGAGGACAGAGTTCACCCACCCAGAAGATCTCTCAGTGGGAACAAAAAAAAATATACAAATCTTGTCGGAGATAGCAGGGGAAAATTCCTGCTGCATCTCTTCTCTTGGGAAGAAAATGCCCTTTAAAACATGACTTTATTTCTGGTTACAGTGGAAAGCTGGACATCATCCTTTGGGTATTACTGATCCAAGCTTTAAGAAAGGCAAGTGCCCAAGTTTTTGCAGTGGGGCAGCTCTTCCCCAGCTCCAACACCAGCACACTCAGCACCTTTTCCTTCCTCTAAATCATTTTGCCTCCTTTTCCCCCTTATCAGTCCTGCAAAGACTCACCTCCTCCCTGATCCCACCAGCCTACCTGCTGCTTCCTGGACCTCCAGGCAGCTAAGGGAGGAGACAAACTGCTGCAGTAAGTTGGGCCTTTAGCCCAATCTTGCTGGGGTGTGCACAGGGAGGGGGGATGTGTGGGTCTCCCCTACCTTGACGAACATCTTGCTGCCAGCAGCGTTGTGGCTGGGGCTGGTGGGGGTGCAGTACACTGACATGGACTTGCGGTCGCGGGAGAACTCGAGGGTACACTCCTTCCTCATCAGCTGCTTGATCACCTGTGGGGACAGCATGAGGTTGGGCTGGGAAAGGAGGCTGAAGGCTGGGCTCCCTGCCTTGGCTAATAACCCAGCACAGTACTGGTGATGTGAGGAGAAAGGCAACCCCAGGAGCCTTTCCCAGGAGAGATGGGACAATGCAAAAAGCAGAGGGACCTTTCCCTAAGCAATCCTTCAGAACTGCAACCCCTCTGATCACACCATTGCTGCCACAATTTACTGACCCCACAGACGATGCCAAAAAGCTGCTGTAGCTTAAAGCAAACCCCCAATTGTCAGAGAGGTGAGGGAGACTTTCCCCCTCATCGAGCTCCATCTGTGCCACAGGAAGGTGAATTGCATCCCACTCACAGTGAGGGGTTTGCCCTGATCCTGCACTCACCAGCACCAACATCACCTGAGACTGGACTGACTCCTATCAAATTAACCAGCCCTGCAGCTGAGGGTCTAATTAGACTCATTTCAAGAGTGGTAATTCCCCTGAGAACTGCTAGCTAAGCAACAACAGCCATGCACTCAAACGGTCTCTGCAGGGAGAGGACGGAGCAGAGGCTGCCCCATCACATGGATCCATGGGCACAGGCAGAGCCTGCAGATGGGTTCCTGCCGCAGCACACCCCAAAACCCCATCACAAGCCAGGCTCTACTATTGCTACTAGTTAATTACTTAAGGAGCCAAATGCCCAGCAAGATAGCAGCCAAGTGTTCCTCAGACATATCCTCCTCTTGTGCATCCACATCAGCATCACCAGCCCAGCTCCTGGGAGGATACATCTTGTCCCAAAAGAGCCATTTAATAAGCAGGACATCTGGGCCAAATCCAAAGTATTATCCAGAGAGGGCAGTGGGGACACTGATGCCAATCTTGCTCTGCCTGGCTCAACTGCTTATATGATTATTTTTGGTGCCAGGAAGGCATTGCTTGTGATGGGGATACGAGCAGCTTCAGGCACAGGACTTCAACAGCAACTTAAAACAAGTTACAAGAGTGAGAAGGGAAGCAACAGTGACCAAATTCTGGCATCTGAGTGGCAGGGCAGTCATGGGCATGCATGACAAAGCTGCTGCCAGATGTATGCCTAGGAAATTCCACCTCCTTTAGCAGAGAAGAGTAGAAGAGTCAGGGGATTTGTTATGACCTGCTCAGACCCATCTGAGGAAGAAATATCAGAACAGAGAGGCCTTCCTTTGAGCAAGCAAAGACAACATAAGATCTAACATCATAATTCCAAAGCCAAGTACATCCAGACATGAAACAAAGTGTATTTTTAATCAGGAGGACGGGGAGATAGTGGAGAGCTGGAGTAGGGGAATATTTTCACATAAGAACCCAGAAGCTTCCAAGGAGCAAGTCATGGCTCTGGGGAGTGCAGTTTGGGCCATGCTATGGAGGATGGCTGCTCAGTGCAAACCAGGCACCTACAGATTGGCTGCAGAACTGCAGAGCTCCAACCCTCCTCATCTGCAGCCAGAGCTCTGGCCATCACCTAGGTGTCTGCTGGCTGAGCAGGGACTGGACTGACTTTGGGTCTCAGTTACCACCTGCTCTGAAGCTCCATAAGGACCCAGGTTAGTCTCCACCCAGGGCCATTGCACAATAACAGCTCAGTCCCCTGCAAGCCAGGAAATTGCATCCTTGTGGCAGATCGGTCCCTTAGATCACTGCAAGTGGTTATTGCCCAAATAACAGTCATCCCAAAGCACTCCCCTTGCTCCTGGCCCTTGGCAGCACAGCTCACAAGAGCCTCCCCACCACTCACCGAATTGCAGGCGTTGGCTCTCTCCACCTTGGAGAGGTTGCTGGTGTCAGTGTTGAAGACATTCATCTTCTCCACCAGGCATGTCAGGGCTGTTTCAGTGGCTTCCCCCACCTTCTCATAGACTTTTTTGGACTAGAAGACAGAGAAAAAGAGAGAAGCTCAGGCTTTAGAGCACCATCCTCCTGGGGCTCCCAGAGCCTCACCCCGGAACGGGCTGAAGCCAGGGTAGGGGAGCCCATGGGATAAACCTTCCCTGCAAAGGGGATCTCAGTGAGGGAAGAGCCTTGTCAGTGTCCCCTCCCTTCTACCCTCCCAGCCTTGGTGCCCCATATACCTCATTGTAGTCCAGTGAGGAGTCATTGCAGAGGGCACAGATAGTGGCCAGCTCCACCAGCCCATCATACTGCCCACACTGCACCGGCTGCTCGTCCTTCAGGCTGTGGGGAGAAAACAGCCCCCAAAAAGCCTTACATTTCAGCACCTTCCACACTCAAACACTTCTATATACCCCTGGTAAGATTTTTCTGAAGAGAGGGGGGAAAAAGCCCAACTAAAGCCTCAGGCTTGACAATAAACCCTTGGGTTTGTATTTTGTGCTTTATGAAGTGGGGCAGGACTAAGTTGCAAATGAAATATTACAGGAGGCAAATAAACTCTGGAAGGGGTCCAGAAGAAAAGAGGCTGCAGAAGAGCTCAAAGGAGCATTGGACCTGAAAGCAAAGACTGCCAAAAGGCTGACGATGAAGGTGATGGACCAACTGGCTCAGTCCCAGAGGTGGGTCTGACTTAAGAGTCAGGGAAAGTTTTGAGCAACTTCTCACAGGAGCCAGCATTTCAGCCCCAGAACACAAACCTATAACAGGGGTAAAGGAATTCAAGTTAAATGTCCATTCTCCCAAGGGCTGCCAGTTGATGGGGGTCCAGAAGAACTGCAGCAAGTCCCTTCTCCTCCCTGTAACACTGCTTTGTGCTCTGAAGAGCCAGAGGGCACCCAAGGGAGCATTTAAAGAGCAGCAGACAGATTGAACAACTGCATTGCTGTGACTGTTCCCAAGTAAGTGGCAAACTGTGGCTTTTGCTTCCTAAATAGCAGCTCTTGGCCATGTCAAATAGCATAAAGTCACTGGAAAGGAGCAGCCCTGTCCACACCAGACAAGCTGGATGCTGCTTCTCACCCGTTGCTCAGTGGTTTTGAGGGGAAATAGAGAATTACGCTGGTTCCAGGAGAGGTAACTGCAGGTTAGAGCTGGATAAACCCAGCTGCTCATCTGCTAGCTGGAAAAATCATTTGTCAGGCATTTATTAGGATCAGTTTATTCCACTGCTGGTTCCCAATGGAAAGAACATTTTGGAGCCCTTGTTACAGCTCAGGAGCGGAAAACAGGGAGCGGCCAAGAAAATCTGAAAGAGCCGTTTGCTGAGGGACAAGAAGCTGCACCGGGCTGAGAGTGGGCAGTGCAGAGCTGCTGCCTCCTGCCCAGAGGATGCCTAGCCCTGGGCTGGTGGGCAAGGGGGAGATGGTGGGTGGAGGAGGGAGCCTGCAGACACTCTATGCCAGGAAATATTGGGATGGCTTTTGCAGCGTGGGATGCCCTGGATAGAGCTGGGAAGGGACAGTGGGATATGTCCCCGTTGTCAGCTGTCTCTGAACGGAGCTGGACACCCTATGTCCTGGGGAAAAGCATCAGCAAAGGTTCTGCTGGATGGGTGCTGTGTGGGATGTGAAAAAGCCCCAGGTCAAGCACATAATATCCGTCACGCTGAGGCCATGCTAGTGCAAAACAAGCATTTCACTCCCACCAGCCCTGGGGCAATGGGGGAAGTTCTACTTGACACCTAAACAAGCCCTGGCACCCCTCTCAATGTGCAAGACAAGCACAGGGCTGAAGCAAGATCTCAAAAGCCACATGAATTGCTGGAGGTCACAACAGAGCCTCCCTGCAGCAGACCCCAGAGAAGGGGACACTTTGCTGCAGAGGTTAGCAGACATGAGTCCAGCCCCTCAGTCCTCATTTGACTGAAACACACTGATTAATACCAGCTTATGATCTGGCTCACTTTTTAATGGAGAGTCCCAGCCAAGGATCAAATTGGCTCTCTAAATATTAATGACATGAAGTCTGAGGCTGGGATGAGTTATAGTTGCTTAACAGAGGAGGAGAGAAGACTGAAGTGAAGCATATTCCCAGTATCACATAGAAAAGAGAAGGGGAGCACAGAGGGGTCCAGCCACTGGCTGAGCTTCTCATCTTCCTCCCTCTCAGACCTTCCCCACACTGGGAAGGATCCTCTCCTTTTGAAGGAGGGTGAGTAAGTGAGCCCAAGAGCAGAAAACCTCACATAAGTAATAATAGAGCAAGGAAGAATCCCCAAATCCCACCCCTTGCCCTCAGCTGTGGCTCACCAAAGCCCCTGTTATCCCCCAAAACATATCCTAAGGCTCGTGGGGTTGTGTTCTAGACCCAGCAGCCACCCCTGCCAAGGCCATGGGGCTCAGGGAGCACTCTCCTGACAGGGTTTGCAAGTCCCTCTGCACACCACAGGCAGCAATGCTGCAGGATGAGCTGTTGGACCTGAGTCCTGGGCTCCCCAGCCATGGCCACGAGCTTGACCCTCCCCAAGTGTGCTGGCAGCCCAGGGCCACCCCGTGTCACCCAGGAACGAGGGGATCCACACTTACATTTGTCCCTCAGGGGTGTAAGTGGAGCCAGTAATGCTGAACTCGTGCAGGCTGCACTGGGTGCCCTCCACCTTCTCCATAATGAACATCTGCAAGTGGGAAGGAAGGAGACAGAGCATTAGGCAGCAAGGTTTTGGGTACAATCCACATGCCCACAGCCTGGAGACTCACCACTCAGTGACAGCCTCACAAGCACTGGGCTCAGCCCCCTCCCTGCTCACCCACTGCTCCTGGCTGTCCCCACATCCTTCCAGCTCTTCTCTGCCTTTTCACGTTTGCCTCCTCCAGCTCTTTTTTTCCCCCCATTGGAGAGGAGTGATGCTGAGCCATTTCCTAAGATGGTGTCTGTGTTTTTCTTGGAGCAGAGAAGGAGTTGGGTCCAGGATTCCGCCTGCTCTGGAAAGCCTCTGCAGGGCAGCATCTGATCAGCTGCCCCCACTGCCCCTTCCCAGCCAGCTCCCAGTCACCAGCATGTGTGTCACTGGGATCACAGCTCAGCTGCAGGCACTGGCAGAGTGGCAGCTCACTAATAAAGCCTTGGGCAGCTGTAAAAGTCCCACACACTCTATTTTTAGTTATTTATGCCTTTCAAACTCCTTCCAGTTTCTCTGTTGCTGTTATAGCAAAAGAAACAAAAAAAAAAAACCCCAAACAACTTCACACTTAAAATACAACAAACCCTCTCCTCAAACTCTCCCAGTCCATGTTGCCCCCCTCCCAGCACAGCCCACCCTCCAGGGCAGCCTCCAGCAAAATCAGGAGCAGTGCCCACCCCAGCTGAGCTGACAACTCATTTCTGTTTAATCATGATTTAGGACCCACACTGAAGCCAAAAAGTAACATAAAGAAAGAAATAAACAAACACATTTGGTTGGACCAATGTCCATCCCTGGCCACAACTGTCTGTGGGGAGCAGCTAAGAGAGGGGATGGCTGCAGGGAAGAGAAGCTCACGAGTCTGAGCTTCCACGAGTCTGCTTGGAGGCTCCAGAAAGCAGATGTGGGGGCAACTGCCCCCCCCCAACCTGGTGTTAAATCATTCTTTTCCTCTACTCTATTTATTTTTCTTTGGTTATTTGTTTCCCAGGAGATGGAAGCAATAGATGCTGGAGAAACTGTGAGGTATTGCTCAGCACCAGAGATGCAACAGCTCCAGGGACCACTCGCTCCTCTCCCTTCTGTGCTTCCTCCTGCAACTAGCAGAGGTTCCTTCTTTGGTATTATTAATTACTGTTAATAATAAAGGACTCCTTGCCCATACAGCCACATGGGCTGGTGGATGCAAGACCTTCCCATGGAGTTCAATATCCCCAAGTGCAAGCTCAGGGTCAAGTCAAGCAAAAAAAAGATGAAGGGCAGCACGTTTGTGGTTGGGTTTAACACCAGGACAGCTCAGTTTTGCTCACCTCTGTTTCACACGTTTGAGCAAATCAAAGTGGGTAGTTCAAAGTGTACATCTGAAATTCTGTGTCCAAAGCAACCTACTTGCTGTCCCACAGCTTCATAGCTATCTGCAGAAACTCTGTTTCCTGGGCCTCGGCCCCTTTTCCAGAGCTCAACTTCAGGGCCTCTCAGCATCCCTGAAAGGTTTCAGAGCAAATCACGAGCCAAAGGCTTGCAGAAGAGACTCAGGACATCCCAGGCCCTCCATCAAGGCACTGAGCTCCCCTGGCAGGAGGTGCCAACACTAACACATGAAAGACCTTGACAAAGAGACCCAAAACACATCCTGTCTCCTTCAGCAATTGAATCCCCCCTGAGATGATGGGCTCCAGAAACGGAGACAAAATGTAGCTGAAATTTCCCAAAGCAGAGGCTCTGCAGAAGGGACCTTCAAGGGCTGAGCATCCTTCATCTTTTTGAGACATCCAATGCCATTGACCTTCCAAGAGTACCAAAATCTCCTGAGCTCTCCAAAACACTGCACTCCTGCACTCAGAACCACCAGCCAGACTCTCACTCATTATAAAACCTGAAAGCATCCACCCCAGCCACTGGTGGTTTGGCCTGATACGAGCTTGTTTGTTTTCAAATGCTCCTGGCTACAAAACAACTGCTGTTTTCACAATGGCAATTTTCTTATTAGACAAGGAAAAGGAAAAAAAAGGAGGAAAAAAAAATCCTTGCAGGCCCTTTATTTTTCCATGTCTATTGAAAAAAAAGAGGTGCTGTGTAACCCACAGCAACCAGAGGTGATATCACATTTCCTGCCTGCTCCCAGCTTGCGTGCCTGGCAGAGCAAAAAGGGGGTGGCCAGGGCGTTGCAAAAAGAGTTTGCAGGGGTTTGGGGAGATATTTTGGCAGATTTCCAGGTTGAAAAGGAGGCAGGTTTGCAGGCAGTGGAAACAGTCTGGAGGAAATATGCTCTTTATGGATTAAGACAAGGCTAAGTAAGGTTTCCATCCCAAAAATAACAAAACACATACTACCCAGGAGCGCTGGCAGGAGGTGGCAAAGCTGAGAGCTGCAGTTTGGCTGGGTGGTTTGGGGAGGCTGCTGAAGACAGAAGCTGCAGAGGGGCTGCCTGACCTCTTGTACTGCTACAGTGAACACCAACAGCGTCCTGCAAGGAGAAACCCAGCCAGCAGCACCCCAGGGCTTCCCTCTGCCCTCCTGCCCTGCCCTTAACCCTCTTAAAACCATGCTGGCAATTGGGAGGTTTAAGGCAACAGAGAGACTGGAAGGAACATGTTACTATGTGCTTATGAAGAGCACACTCTGCTCCAAAATGGTTTTGGCCGTGAGTCCTCCTGCACTGTACCATGCAGCCAGATGCTGACTCAGGCATTTTTAGAGAGCAGAGGGCACTCATGGATATACCATCCCTGAAGCAGCACATGGCACCTGGCTGCAGGCTGGCGGGGAAGAGAGATGTCAAGGACACAGCTCCACATCCCTGTGTTTTCTGCAGTATCTTTAAAAGAACTGCTCATCGAAAGGCAGACAGGACAGGATTGCAGTCTCAAACAGTAAGAGGCTAAATCATCAGCCATTTACCCATCAATCAGCCCACAGAGCAGCAGCAGCAGCATTTCCCTCCTGCACTGGCAGCAACCACTGGCAACTGGCACAGCCAGCAGCGTGGCCGCAGCC
>WBNH01003326.1:131598-293919 GCA_013401255.1 Urocolius indicus
TCAATATCCCCAAGTGCAAGCTCAGGGTCAAGTCAAGCAAAAAAAGATGAAGGGCAACACGTTTGTGGTTGGGTTTAACACCAGGACAGCTCAGTTTTGCTCACCTCTGTTTCACAAGTTTGAGCAAATCAAAGTGGGTAGTTCAAAGTGTACATCTGAAATTCTGTGTCCAAAGCAACCTACTTGCTGTCCCACAGCTTCATAGCTATCTGCAGAAACTCTGTTTCCTGGGCCTCGGCCCCTTTTCCAGAGCTCAACTTCAGGGCCTCTCAGCATCCCTGAAAGGTTTCAGAGCAAATCACGAGCCAAAGGCTTGCAGAAGAGACTCAGGACATCCCAGGCCCTCCATCAAGGCACTGAGCTCCCCTGGCAGGAGGTGCCAACACTAACACATGAAAGACCTTGACAAAGAGACCCAAAACACATCCTGTCTCCTTCAGCAATTGAATCCCCCCTGAGATGATGGGCTCCAGAAACGGAGACAAAATGTAGCTGAAATTTCCCAAAGCAGAGGCTCTGCAGAAGGGACCTTCAAGGGCTGAGCATCCTTCATCTTTTTGAGACATCCAATGCCATTGACCTTCCAAGAGTACCAAAATCTCCTGAGCTCTCCAAAACACTGCACTCCTGCACTCAGAACCACCAGCCAGACTCTCACTCATTATAAAACCTGAAAGCATCCACCCCAGCCACTGGTGGTTTGGCCTGATACGAGCTTGTTTGTTTTCAAATGCTCCTGGCTACAAAACAACTGCTGTTTTCACAATGGCAATTTTCTTATTAGACAAGGAAAAGGAAAAAAAAGGAGGAAAAAAAAATCCTTGCAGGCCCTTTATTTTTCCATGTCTATTGAAAAAAAAGAGGTGCTGTGTAACCCACAGCAACCAGAGGTGATATCACATTTCCTGCCTGCTCCCAGCTTGCGTGCCTGGCAGAGCAAAAAGGGGGTGGCCAGGGCGTTGCAAAAAGAGTTTGCAGGGGTTTGGGGAGATATTTTGGCAGATTTCCAGGTTGAAAAGGAGGCAGGTTTGCAGGCAGTGGAAACAGTCTGGAGGAAATATGCTCTTTATGGATTAAGACAAGGCTAAGTAAGGTTTCCATCCCAAAAATAACAAAACACATACTACCCAGGAGCGCTGGCAGGAGGTGGCAAAGCTGAGAGCTGCAGTTTGGCTGGGTGGTTTGGGGAGGCTGCTGAAGACAGAAGCTGCAGAGGGGCTGCCTGACCTCTTGTACTGCTACAGTGAACACCAACAGCGTCCTGCAAGGAGAAACCCAGCCAGCAGCACCCCAGGGCTTCCCTCTGCCCTCCTGCCCTGCCCTTAACCCTCTTAAAACCATGCTGGCAATTGGGAGGTTTAAGGCAACAGAGAGACTGGAAGGAACATGTTACTATGTGCTTATGAAGAGCACACTCTGCTCCAAAATGGTTTTGGCCGTGAGTCCTCCTGCACTGTACCATGCAGCCAGATGCTGACTCAGGCATTTTTAGAGAGCAGAGGGCACTCATGGATATACCATCCCTGAAGCAGCACATGGCACCTGGCTGCAGGCTGGCGGGGAAGAGAGATGTCAAGGACACAGCTCCACATCCCTGTGTTTTCTGCAGTATCTTTAAAAGAACTGCTCATCGAAAGGCAGACAGGACAGGATTGCAGTCTCAAACAGTAAGAGGCTAAATCATCAGCCATTTACCCATCAATCAGCCCACAGAGCAGCAGCAGCAGCATTTCCCTCCTGCACTGGCAGCAACCACTGGCAACTGGCACAGCCAGCAGCGTGGCCGCAGCCCCTGGGAAACCCCCAGCAAGGTCTCCTGTTAATCAGTGACTGGTTTAGACAGGCAAAACTGCTGAATCAGGACACAGTGTTCTGGAGATTAAAAAGCAAACAGCAGCCACACAACTCCTGGGCAGCTGCCCCTGGGACAGGAATCTGCACATGCAGGCTCTGCTGCAAGAGTTACTAAAAATAACCCCTTTTCTGCTTTTGTTCCCCAAAACACCAGCCATGGCAGAGAGAACCAAACATCACCAGCCATGTCCTACTCCTAAACATGAAGCATCAGTATCTCCCCTCCAGCCCCATCCCGCTCTGTCCCACACAGCAGCAGCCCTGGCCCTGCACAGCCACACTCGTATCTCTGCTTTGGGTTCTGACACTAGAATAGAATCATAGAATCATTTTGGTTGGAAAAAACCTTGAAGCTCCTGGAGTTCCAGCCCTGCCCTCACCTTGCCCAGTCCAGCACTAACCCCTGGCCCTCAGCACCACGTCTTTGGGATCCCTCCAGGGCTGGGCACTGCCCCAGCTCCCTGGGCAGCCTGGCACAGGGACACCCCTCTCAGGGAAACGGTTCTGCCTCAGCTCCAATCGAAACCTCTCCTGGTGCAATTTGAGGACATTTCCTCTTCTCTTACCACTCAATGCTCTGGAGAAGAGAACCAACCCCCAGCTCCCTGCAGCCTCCTGTCAGGGAGTGTCAGAGAGTGCTCCCCTCAGCATCCTCTTCTCCAGGCTGAACACCCCCATTCATTCCCTCAGCCCCTTCCCAGCACCTTTGTGCTCCAGCCCCTTCCCCAGCTCTGTGCCTCGCTCTGATATGCTGGAGCATGTCCAATGTCTTTCTCAGAGTGAGAGACCCAAAACTGAAACACCAAAACTGCCAAACACCACCCTTGTGCCTCTGGAAAACCAAGTTCTGATGCATAAAAGAGTATTGTAAATGTTAGGAGAATGATTGAAACGTCCAAAAGCAGAGCTTCAGTGTTTCTCTGCCTCTTCTCCCCCGCCAGGCTCCTGTCACTCCCAGCCATATGGTTATTCAGTGGTATGGAGAAGACTGTTCCTGCCTGTTTCACACCATGGGCTGGGTGAGATGTTGGTCTTGGAGACTCCAGTTGACTGTAAAATGACTGACACAGGTTTGATCCGATTCACTAGGTGGGTTTGTGGCTTTACTGGGTTACTGCAGAGCTGCAATCTCTGGCAGAATTAAGGTCAGAGCAAAAGAACCAAAGTCTCAGCCACCCTAGATGGATAAAGCCCTTGGCACAATGCACTTCAAAAGGCACATAACACCCACAGGGGTTTGGGGGGCCTGGCTTCACCCCTGCTGACCACCTGGGATCCAGATGTGTCCTGCTAAGCACCATGGCCATGAGTCCTGGGTGCCAAGCGTGAGTCAGTGGCAGAGCCCTTCAACAGCCAAGGGTTTTAAAACAGCCCTGAAGCCTTTCAAGAGTCACTTTATAGCTCCACAGACTCCTTGCCAGCAGCAAGACATAAAAGGCCAGCACAGTTGTGCTCACCCAGATTTAACACACAAGTTAATTAACTCACACTCCATCCATCTTCCCAGCTTGATGGAGAGGCTGTTGTGGCTCTCTCAGCCCTGCAGCTGAGCTGCCCACTCAGGGCAGAGGCACATCCAGTACACACCAACAGCAACCCAGCACAAATATTTACCCACCCTGCAGTTCCCCTCTGTGCTGTGTCAGCACAGGGATCCCCAGCTGGCAAACACCAACAGCCCTGGCTGGGCCCTGGGCCAGCCCAGTCCCAGCACCCTGCGAGTCAGGACTCGGCCAATACCACTGTGGGGTTGTGGGGAGATGGGCTGGAGGATACAGGGCAAGTCAAAACAAAAATGAGGTCACAATTCAAAGCTGCTGAGTTCATTCTGCACATGATGATTGTTGCTGAAGCCCTCTTGTGTGCCTCTGCCCCATTCCATTCCCATCTCAGCATCACTACCGCTGCCTGTCCCAACCCCGCTGCACTTCTCCCCAAGTTCAGGGAGCAGCTCCTGCGCTAGAAGTGGTCTGGGGGAGGCATGGCTACTCCAACCTCTCCTTCTGTAGACCCCAGACACTAGGGTCACTCTTTTCTTCTGCTTCTGTGCATCACTGGGTGAGGAAATGGGCTGGTAAGAACCAGTTCTTTGTGAGAGACACGGGCAGCTCCATCCCTGTCGCCTTCCAGTGGTGTCTCGTTTTAAATCATGTACAGGGCAGAAACATCAGACGTTTCCAGTCATCTGTAGTTTGTGCTAAACAAACCAGTGGCCAAAAGCCTGTGGCCTCACAGATTCTCACCACACTACCCAAGTGTGAGAGAAGAGGGACAGTAGCCAGATCCATTTTTCCCCACAGCAACACATTTTCCAAGGTTCTCTCACAAAGCCGACGCGCCAAGGCCATGAGAAAAAGCTTTCCTGAGACCTAACGGGGAAACTGAGGAGTACTCGGATGCTCCAGGCTTTCCTAACAAGTCACCTCTCCACACAGCCAGGCACAAGGGAGTAAAGCTCTCTTGTAGACCAGGAGCCTTCAAATCTCTTTGTCAAACCACCCCAGGGCTCCCCTCTCTCAGAAACACTTTGTAGTCCAAGCACAGCTGCACACAGCTGCTGGTGCCAGACCTTCTGCCAGGTGAGGACAGGTAACCATAGAATCACAGCATGGTAGGGCTGGAAGGGACCTTTAGACATCATCCAGTCCAACCCCCCTGCAGAAGCAGCTCCCACCTAGATCAGGTCACACAGGAACGTGTCCAGGCGGGTCTTGGAGCCCTCTAAGGAAGGAGCCTCCACACCCTCCCTGGGCAGCCTGGGCCAGGGCTCCCTCACTCAAACACAAATAGATTTTTCTCATATTGAAGTGGAACTTTTCATGTTCCAGCTTCATCCCATCACCCCTTGTCCTGTTGCTAGATACAGTAGAAAAAAGTGCTGCCCCAACCTCCTGACACCCACTCTTTAGATATGTGTAAATGTTAATAAGATCCCCCCTCAGTCTCCTCCAGACTGAACAGCCCCAGGGCCCGCAGCCTTTCCTCATATGAAAGATGTTCCAGTCCCCTGAGCATCTTGGTGGCCCTGTGCTGGCCTCTCTCCAGCAGTTCTCTGTCCCTCTTGAGCTGAGGAGCCCAGACTGGACACAGGACTCCAGATGAGGCCTCACCAGGGCAGAGTAGAGGGGGAGGAGAGAACCTCCCTTGACCTGCTGGCCACATTCTTCTTTATGCCCCCAGGATGCCATTGGCTTCTTGCCCACGAGGGCACATTGCTGCTCATGTTTAGTTTATTATCAGTCAATCAAGATTCCCAGGTCTGTCTCTGCAGAGCTGATCTCCAGCAGGTCACCCCCAGCCTGTCCTGGTGCATGGGATTGTTCCTTCCAAGATGCAGGACTCTGCACTTGTCCTTGTTGAACCTCATGAGGTTCCTCTCTGCCCAGTTCTCAAAGCACCTTTTCACCAGGTCACAAGAAGCTTTTCTTTAACCCCTGTTGTCACACACATTGCACTGACCCTCCCAAGTTTTGGCCTCACAGATTCAGACTTTGTAATTTTGTATAGCCTGGGATGTCTCACAAGAGACAAATGGCCATGAGAGCAGAGGGTGACTGCATTGGTGTCTCCGGGAGATCTGCCTCAATGCTACATCCCAGCAGGAAGAAATGCTCTCTGGAGAAGGAGCCCTGAAATCAATCTGCAACACTGTCCCTCCAAACCAGTGAGCTCATAAAAGTGTATTTTCTCACTATAACCACATCAACAGAAGCCATAAACCTCCTCATCCCCAGTTTGACAGAGAGGAAAGCTCAGGGCTTCCTACAAACCATCTTCTACACTCACCTTCAAATTCCTAAGATGAAACAAGTCTGGTGAAGACAGCAAAGCCTGGTACCCCAGGATGGGGGTGATTACAGTGCTTGGGGGCTTACAGAGCATCTCCCCCTGAAACACCCCAAGACACTCACCCTGCACGTACAGTGCTTGGGGGCTTACACAGCATCTCCCCTCAAAACACTCCTGGGCACTCACTCTGCACATACAGTGCATTATTCCACCCCATCCTCCCAAAACACCCCGGGGCACTCACCCTGCAGACAGACATCTGGTTGGTGGTGAGGGTGCCGGTCTTGTCAGAGCAGATGACGGAGGTGCAGCCCAGGGTCTCCACCGAGGGCAAGCTCCTGACAATGGCGTTCTTCTTGGCCATGCGGCGCGTGCCCAGTGCCAGGCAGGTGGTGATGACGGCCGGGAGACCCTCAGGGATGGCAGCCACTGCCAGGGCCACCGAGATCTTGAAGTAGTAAATGGCTCCTCGAAACCAAGAGCCGCCGTGGACGGGGTCGCTGAAGTGGCTGACGTTGATGACCCAGACGGCGATGCACACCAGGAAGATGACCTTGGAAAGCTGCTGGCTGAACTCATCCAGCTTCTGCTGCAACGGGGTCTTCTCAGGCTCGGTCTCTACCATCTGGTTTCGGATCTTGCCGATCTCGGTGTACACCCCCGTCGCAATGACGATGCCTACGGCCTTCCCAGCTGCGATGTTGGTGCCCTGGGAAAGAAGGAAGGGGCCAGAGGGTATACATGAGCATGAAACTTCAGCCTGAGCAGTGGAAATGGGTGACTCATTGTGAAAGATGAACATGACATCTTGGTTACGGGGAAGATGAGGCATCCTGGGGTTTTATATAAACCCAGACTCTTCAGGAGGAGCAGGAGACCCCTCCTGAGAGTTCTCTCACCCCTCGAGAACCTGGCTTCTGCTCAAGAGCAGCACAAGCAAGGAGGAAACCCAAATTTGCAATAGCACCAGGCTCAGCCACACACCCTTTCCCCATCCATAACACATCCTACCTGATGGAAAACCCACTGAGACTGCCCAAGGCATTTAAGGGTGTTGTGCCAAATGAAACCCACACTAAGCAGGTCCTTATTTTTATGTGTTTGGGGTTTATTTTATGGATTCAGGTCTGTCAGGCATGTACTCCCACTGCTCAGACAGCTCTCGTGTTCATCAGCCACTCCTCAGCTCTTTGGGAAACCACAGGAGAAGTGGGGACAGGAGTAGGAGACTTACAGAGAAGAGCATGTTCTTCTTGTCCTGGTTGACAGCCCGGGGGTCAGGGATGGGGTCAGCATGTTTGATCACTGACACAGACTCCCCTGCCAAGACAAGAGGAGGGAGATGAACCACTCATGTTTCCCCTCCAGTCTCTGCTCAGCGCTGTTATGAGCCTGCATCAAAACCCCCACAGCTCTCTAAAGCAGCACTTTGCCACTAAACCATCAAAACATCCATCACAGGGATGTCAGAGCTGAGCCAAGGTGCTCAGAAGGTGACAAGCTGCAGAAAAGTGACTTGTGAGGATTGCTACCAGCCACGAGCTCCCATACAGCCCAACAATTTCTTTCCCTTCCCTGCTGCCACTTCCTAACTCAATGCTTTACAAAAAGCCCACAACAGAGCTGAAATACTGGAGGCCTTTTGTGTGACTTGATCATTCACCAGCCTTCCCTGTCAGCAGGGAGACTTTTTGAGTTATCATGGATTATGAGCTTTAAGGGCTTTTCCAGGGCTTAAAAAACAAGCCCCAAATGTTGGCACCTCTCCTTGAAGCTGTGAAGCTTCTTGCACCAGTGGTCACCATGCAACAGCTTCACAGGGGGAGCATGGGCAGGGACTGAGCTCCTCATGAAACCCCACAGATCACAGGGGACAGCTTTCATAGAATCACAGGATAGTAGGGCTTGGAAGGGACCTTTAGAAATCATCTAGTCCACTCCCTACCCCTTTGTTTCTTTGCAGAAGGGATGCCCAAGCACCAGGCACATCTTGCCTATGCCACAGCTTTTAGATAATGCTGAGACCTCCCCAGGTCCTCAATCTCTTTCTCCTACCCCTGCAAAATGCTTTGCTCAGTGTTAGCCCCAAAATTTGGCTTGGGGCAGACAGCAGAGGGAAAGCTCTGCCTTCAGCAGCCATCCCTCCCCCATCACACACCTGTGAGGATGGACTGGTCGACCCGCAGGGTTGTGGAGCGGATTTCGATGATCCGGATGTCCGCTGGCACTTTGTCACCAACTACAAGAGTAAGAGCAGAGAAGCTCTGTCAGGCAGGACCAGCAGCACCCACCCCAGGCAACCCTGAGCACAGCAGCATGGCCATACTCTAATGCTTGAGGCCACTGAGCTGCACCTCACTCCCTGCCGTCTTCCCCTCGTTTTCTATTTCAATTGTCCTTTCTCCAGGGCAGGGACCTGCTTTTGCTGAGAATCACCATGTCCCACCATGGGCCAGGCAGCAGCAATGAGGGCTCCAGCCCATGGTAAACCTGAGGCCTGCCTGGGGATGCCTCCTTTCTGTAGTTAAAGCTTAATTGTGTATGTCTAGAATTTACAAGTCAGAAAAAGAAAGCTGGAAAGAGGCACCGTTGGTTGCAGTCAGACATCAGACAGCACAATGATGGGATCTTGAGGAATTGCTAACTTCAGGGCATTATCCTGCAGAAAAGCAGCCAGCCCAGGGAGCAGGCAGCAGCATCAAGGCTCATGGGGCTATATGTGTCATGCCAGGGGTCCTCTGCCCTCTCCCATGAACCAACCACACGTTTCAAGCATCATCTCCCCTGCAAAACTTGTCAGGAGCGAGCACTGCCCTGGCCCTGCTGTACAGGGATGCTGCTGCAGGGGTGACCTCCCTGCCCAGCCCTGCCCATCACCTTTCCAGCTACCACTACAGTCAAGCAAACTGTGGCTTGAGTCAGGGTGGGCAGGACAAGTAGCAAAGGCAGGAGCTCTGCATGGGGCAGCTGGGTGAATAAAGCACTTGAGTAGGCTCCAAGTAACCCCTCACATCCCACCTGCTCCTGCTGCACCACTGCAGTGGCATGTGCTCCTCTGAGACCCCCTTTAACCATCTCAAACAGTGAGCACCCACATCCCTCCACCTGACAGAGAGTAGGCAGGAGGGCAGGGATCTTTGCTCTTGCTGCCCCTCTGTCAGACCCTAGGATGCTCCTGTCTGCTGCATCGCATTACATCACCTGCCCCACCATGTCCCCTTCTCTCTCCTTCCCTGTAAAACCCCCACAGCACCTCCATCTTGCATTTTCCCTCCAAAAATAAAAAACCCAACACATCCCAATTTTGGAGTAGCCCAAGTCTCCCAACACCACTCTTAACCCCATTTCAGGGCTCTGTGGGCTGCCTGGAAGCTGCTGACACTGGAAGACCTTGTATAGCCAAGACTAACAGTCATCCATGGCTCTCCTGGCTTGGTGGTTACAGTGAACGCAGCCCCAGATCACCACCCACCAAGGCACATATGCTTCCTTAAAAAAGAAACCACTTAAAGCTGCTTTTCCCCCTTGGATTTCTTCCTCCTGGCTCTTCCTCCTTCTCCCTTATCAGCTGGACACAATCATGCTCTGGCGCAGGAGGTAGAAGGAGGCCTGGCTCCCAGGGCAGCCTGGCTCCCAGGGCCTTCCCTCACATCTCAGCACACCCCACCACACCACACTGCTTGGCTTGGCTGCAAACCATTGTCTCAAATCCCAGCCTTTAACGAGCATTTCCTCCCAAGGCTCGTTAAATCCCTGCCCACTTTCCCCCAGGCGCCTCGGGAGGGGGGCTGGCACGGCTCCACCACACAGCCATGGATTCCAGCCACAGATCCCAGCACTCTGGGCTGTGATGTGTCATATTTGCCATCCTGCCAGAACCATCCCCATCACAGCTGGATTTAAGGGGCTGAGTTAGTGGGGTGCTAAGCACGGGGCACCCAAAATGTTCATTTCATGCACTAACTCAGATGGAGCACCTTAAAAGGAGCAGAGGGGTTTTTTCCCCTCCTTGGGAAAGGCAGGGAAGGTTTGCAAACATTAGCACAACCTGCTGGTGAGAAATCTGTGGCCAGCCCCAGTGGCACAGGGCAGCAGCCACTCACAACAGACAGGACAGCACAACAGCATCGCAGGAGATGCACCCAAGCTGGGACAGACAGCCTGAGGCTGGCAGCTGCATGGTTCACACACTGATTACTCAAGCACTGTGGGTCTCCCCCATACCAAAAGCCAAGAGAGGGAAAAGGAAAGGATCTGGGGGTTTTAATAGACAACCAGATGAACATGATGAACCAGATGAACATGAGCTAGCAGTGTGACCAGCTGGCCAAGAAGGCCAAGGGCATCCTATCAGCAGTGGTGTGGCAGCAGGAGCAGGGCAGGGATTGTCCCTGTGCTGTGTCCTGGGGAGGCTGCAGCTCCAGGGCTGTGTTCAGTATCTAAATCTTTCCAGAGGAGAGCTCAGCTCTTTTTCTCCCAGCAGTGATGCTGATTGATTAGGGGAAAGATTGCAGAATTTAATGAATTAATAATTAATTCCTTTAATTAAAGGCCAGGTCAGCAGCTGGAGTGCATTGCTGGAAGCAGGCTTGGGAGTGTTGCCAGCTCAGCCAGCTGAGGATCTGGCCAGCGCTCCTCCACTTCATCCTCCTTGCATTATTTGTATGTTCATCTTCCAGTTGAAGCTCAACTGGAAGACATAAATAACAGTGAGCTGGCTGGGTGCAGGAGGGATTGCAGCTT
Organism: Urocolius indicus; assembly: GCA_013401255.1. NCBI lineage: Eukaryota > Metazoa > Chordata > Aves > Coliiformes > Coliidae > Urocolius > Urocolius indicus. The sequence continues at coordinate 141,985 of WBNH01003326.1, forward strand.
GTTTCCACTAGCAGGGCCACGAGGAGGAAAGGAGAGGATTAGTTTTGTGGCTCTGGGGGTTTGCAGCATCGTTGAACGAACAAACCAAAATGGGATAAATGAAATTCATCTTTGTTCCTCTGGTGGGGCTGGCGGGAGAACCTCAGATGTCCTTCCCTGAATGCAAAACCTCAACAGAAAGGCTTGGGGGAACAACTCAACTTGAGAGGCAGTGGCATATGGAACCTGGTCCCCTCTGCCTCTTGCCCTCCCACAGTAAAACCCCAGCTTTCAGGGAGGCCTATCTGTGCATCGAGCCCCTCAGAAAGGGGAAAACCCTCCCAAGACACAAAACCTGTGCCAGAAATATACACCTCTTTTTTTTTCTTCCATTTTATTCTGATGTTCTTTACTGCCCTATGCTCAGGGCAATGCCTCAGCAGGCTGGTAAGCCCTGATTTTGGCCCAAATCACATCACTTCTCTGGATGTGAATAGATAAAGGTTTCAAGTGTACAACAATATGAAGTGACTCAATGGCCACGCCACAGGAGGAGATGCACCCAGACACCACAGCAGAGCCCTCCTGCCATCAGGACCATGGGCTGCCTGTCACCAAAGCCCCCCTGCTCCTACATCTCCATCCCATGCTGTGCTCTGGGGTGATGGTATCCTACCTGCCACCTCCACGATGTCCCCAGGGACGATGTCCCGGGCGCGGATCCGCTGCACTCCGCTGCGGTCGGCACGGATCACCTTCCCCATCTCGGGCTCATACTCCTTCAAGGCTTCAATGGCACTCTCAGCATTTCTCTCCTGCAAGCAGAGGAGGGCAGAGCTGCCAGCGTGGTGTCAACAGGCTCCTTCCCCACCTGCATCCAAACCCAAGCTTCAGCTTTGGTGGCTATTTGCACTGTGGATGGGGCAAGCACCATGTCTTGTTCAGCTCTTCTGAAATGGTCTCCACTGGCTTCAACCACACCAGGTCCTGCACACTGCCTGGACCTTTGGGCTTGATTTGCTCTTTCTTGGTCTTGGAAGCAGCATATACTACCCAGATGGATTTCTTTTTCCCTCCCATCTAGGAACTCCACACGTCATATCAAGCTGCAGATAAATAAATGGCCTTAAAGTGAATATCTACAAAAGCAGCATCACTGCTCATCCCCCAGGAGAGATACAAGGAGGTGAAGGGCAGCAGTCACCACCGCTTTCTGGTGGACAGGGCAAAAAGTTTCCCTTGGAAAACACATTTGGCCATATCCAGGAGACAAGCAGCATTTTCCTGGGTGGCTAATAAGTGCAAGATCCTAAACTCCAAACTGCAAAAGTCACCAAAGACTAATAGAAGGAGCAAAACAAAGGCAGCTGATGACCACACATCCATACTCAGGCACAACGCAGCACAGCCAGTGTGAAAAATGAAGCTTTGAGAAATGAGTTTCCAATAGCAAAGAGCAACTAGACCTTCAAATGAAGCATGTCAGTCGTGGGGAGCAGAGAGCTGCAGAGAGGGCAGTGAGGGGGCTGTGACTCACCTGCCACACACCCACCACAGCGTTGGCAATCAGGATCATAATAATGACAACGGGCTCCACAAAAGCTGTCGTGGTCTCCTCTCCTTCTTCAAACCAGGCCAGGATCTGGTAGGCAAGAGAAGAGAAGGACCACGATGTGGCTGAAACAGCAAGTGGCAAGGTTTTAAGCAGAAAAGGAAGAAACAAGAGCCAACCAACACATGGTGTTTGCTAGAGAGAGGACAAGCTGAAGTGGGGGCCAGCCCCACACAGGGTGGTTAGAGGAAGGAAGAATTTCCTCCCTGTTGAGGCGAGGGAGCACTGGCAGGGGCTGCCCAGATGGGCTGTGGAGGCTCCTTCTCTGGAGACATTCCAACCCAGCTGGATGAGTTCCTGTGTGCCCTGCTCTAGGTGCTGCTGCTCTGGCAGGGGGTTGGACTGGATGAGCTTTCCAGGTCTCTTCCAATCCTTCAGGTTCTGTGATATTGTGATATCCCACTGTGGCTACTGAACATATGTGCCTCTACTCTTCTGCTGGGGATAACCTAAGGCATCCAATGAGCAGGGCTAAAGCAAACATGCAATATACATTTGGTGAGTATATACACCAGGAAAGAATCTCTTTTTGTTTAGTGCACCCATGGGGAAACTACAGCCATGAGCAGGGAGACTGGACAGCACTGCCTGCTCCTTACACACAGCTGGGCAGCCACTGTGGCTGCTGCCTGCAGCACAGTCAGCTTCCCAGGAGTCCTCCTGGGCAGAAGCAAAGCAATAGAGTAATTCATGCAGTAAGAGCTGCTCTGCAGAGGAGGGACTGACCTCAGGGCTTCTTACCACACTGAGCCCCCTCTCCATCCCACGAAGACTTCATATCATAATAGAAATGAAGCATAGACACAAATATTTTCACTCCATTTAACTGCTTGTCGACCTGTGCTGTGTCAACACAGCAACACCTCGTTGCTCTGTGGCAAAGGCACCAGCCAAAGGGCCTCTGACTCGGGTTCACACCTGCTGTATCAATGCTCAGAGTTGCTGCAGCAGACTCAGCCATCACATGGATTGCAACAGCTCTGCAAATTCAACAACAAATGGGTCCCTGCGTGTTTTAGGACTATATTGTACCTGACAAAAGACTAGTCCAAAAGGAGTGCACAGGAGACTTGGCTTTGCCATCCCACTGCCAAACACCCTGGGTAGCCTCAAAAAAAAAACCAAGCCATTCTCCAGCAGCTCAGTGGGAAACATCTCCTCACGCACAGTTGCTCCTAAGGTGGATTGTGGGCAAAACTGAGGTAAGGGCTCAGTACTCAGGCACTACAAATAAGGCTCAAATCAGCAGCTGGGGAATGAGGTACCACTGCTGATGAGCGATTCCAAGGCACCTCTGAGTACCAGTTCATATTGCACTTGCTCAGTGCCACCCATAAAGGCAGCTTTGCCAACCACGTGGACATTGAGTTGAGCTGATCCCACATCACCTCTTGGCATTATCAAGCAGGGAGGGGGTTGGAAGTGCCTGTGGGGCTGGCTCACTGAGCCTGCTGAGGCACCTGCTGCCAGCTGACTGTGCCTGCACACCATGGGGAGGAGAAGCTGCTCTGTGCTGGAGTGAATCATGGTTTCTCCTGGGCTTCCCCTGGGAAAGGCATGTAGAGATGCAGCCTCTTCCACAGTGAAGGTAGAAGGAGAGTCCCACAGGAGATACAGCACTGAGGAAGGAAATGTCTGGAGATGAGCAGTAACACCATCTGGGGAAGCAGAAGCTGGATGGTAACACCCTGAAGCACCACACCAGTACCTCCAGTGGTGGGAGAAGCCTGGGCTGGGCTTTTCCCCCCTGCTAAACACAGGAAGAACTCAATTCTAAGCAGCTCTGACATTACCTGAACATAACATCACATTTTCCTGCTACGTGACACACTGGGAGGTGTATTTTTGTCAGCGAGCATTAACCCTGCCCCACACATCAGCAAAGGCTTGACAGAAAGCTATACACATACACCCTGCACTGTGCTCAGCTGTGCCTGACACCTGCCCTGAGCATCACCACCTTGGGCATCACCAGCCTGGGATCTCTGAACCCTCCCAGTCCTGTGGGCAGGACGGGAAGGCAGCTGACAGTAGGCAGGAGGCAGCTCCCACACAGGCAGCCACAACACTGCCAGTCCAGCTCAGCCAGGAACAGGCGGAAAAAGATGAAACAAGAATTCGAACAGATTGATTTTCATTTTTAATTGAAAAATGAGCAGAAGGGTTCTGGGAAGGAGACTTGTCTCCAAGGAGGGCAGATGTATAGGGTTTGGAAATGCTCCTAGCCCCATCTTTGCCTCCCTACATGAATGCACACACTTTTTTAGACACTGAGCCAGGCTGCCCAGGGAGCTGGGGGAGTCCCCAGCCCTGGAGGGATCCCAAAGTAGTGGAGCTGAGGTGTTGAGGGCCATGGGTTAGTGGTGGGCTGGGCAGGGTTAGGGGAGGGCCAAGACTCCAGGAGCTTCAAGGGCTTTTCCAATCAAAATGACTTGTCCAGGCAGGTGCCTGTCCTGCTGCCTGCACCCCAACTGCACCCTCATCAACCATAACTCTGGCCAGGAAAAAGCAAGATGTGCAATGTCCTAGCAGCCTCCTCAGGCATAGAGGGAGGTGGCACTGGGATCCCCAGCTGCCAGCACCTCACAGAGCCCAGAGGACACATATCTTAGGCATTACACCAGGAAGGTATCTGCAGTGTGGACACACACATCTCCACGTTAGAGACAATGACCTCCATTCCAGCAGATTGCAACTTGCATCTGGTTATGCTGGAATTTACTACTTTCCAAGGAAAAACTAAAGAATGGGGTAACTTTCCCCTTTTGTTTCACTATGTATGCAAGCTGAGAAACAAGACATATTTTACTGGATAGAAGGCAGGGCAGAAAAGCAATCAGTAAGAATTAAAATCAGAGAAGGGACTTGCAAATAAGTAATTTGGGTTCTAACTCAGGGAAGAGCCAGAGCACAGAGCTCAGTCCTGGGGAGTAGGAAAGCTGACAGCATCAAAAATGATGAAGGAAATAGAAAGAAGCCCAGAGAGTTGTTTGAAATAATTTTTGGATTGATCAGCACTACTGAAAAATCCTATAGTCTCATCTTTTAAACAGATACAACAATATTGTCACCATACCCTGAGGGGTTGTGGAGGCTCTTTCCTTGGAGGTCTTCAAGACCTGCCTGGACATTTTTCTATGCCACCTGATCTAGGTCGAGCTGCTTCTGCAGCGGGGTTGGACTGGATAATCTCTAAAGTTCCCTTCCAACCCTGCCATGCTGTGATTCTATAATACCCTAGAAAACCACCTCACTGCTGCTACATCTCCTTCATCCAACATGCAGCTTCCTCTGACTTCTTTGCTCTTTGGCTGCCCCCCGTGTCTGAGGGTCTCCTGGAAAGTGCCCACCCCCAAGCCCAGGGTACTTACGAAGGAGAGAAAAGCTGCCATCAAAAGGATGCGGACGAGGAGATCTTCAAACTGCTCCAGTACCAACTCCCAGAGGGACTTTCCTGGTGGGAAAGCACGAAGCCATGCAAAGTCAGTGCTTAAAAAAAAAGGTAGTTTGGACTTCTGAAACCACTAAGATCCAACAGGAGCCTGTCCCTGCTTGCAGCACAGTTGCTTAAGTGCTCATCAGTCATGGGCACTAGTTGAGGACAGCCAGTGCTGCAAGGTGGGATTTTTCTCTCTAGTATTTCTAATAGCTCTTCATTTCTGGCACTTGCCTGCTTTTATTACATCTGTTTTTAACTACAGAAACCAAACCCTCTGTATTTCTATTCACAGCTGGTAGACTTGGCATCTCAAGAAAGCCCTGCTATCAGCCCAACTTTCTCTGGGATTAAAAGCAAGATTAAAAGGCCCTAAAGATTCCCCCTCATCCTCCCCAGCACTCTCCACTCAGACTTCAGGCAGGTACCCACTCTCACCTCCAGCCCACAACTAACTTACCTTCTTCTGCAGGGAGCTCTGTGAGTTTTCATCATCGACAGCCCAGCAAGCATAAGAAAGTAAAAAATGATGACAATTAAAAAGATAGAAGTAGTAATTTGGGCCCAGACTAGCAAACCCTTCCCCCATGCCCCAGCAGTCCATTCAGTGCCCCAAAATCCAAGTTGTTCTGTACATATTCCCACATAAAGACAGCTCGTTCTCAAACTGTTCAGCCTGACACCCAGTAAGCAGCACTGGATGCTCCTCACACCAGGGAAACAGCATTTCCCTGCTGCAAGAGGCTCTGGCAGCATTTACTCCTGCACTCAACCTGTCTACAAAATACTCAGGATCTGCCTCCTCCACATCCAGGACACAGAGATCCAATCGTCCCATCAAACATGTTGCCAGAAACTTAACACAGACCCATTGGGGACTGGAACTTTCAGGTCACATTTCCTATTGTCAGTTGTTCTTTACAGCCTGCAATGCTCTAGGAAAGAAAGCCTCAGCTGCTCCAAACTGTGCTCCCACATTCACCTTGGTGAGTGCAGAGCCTCCATCCACTCTGCTCCCAGCCAAACCCGAGCCCAGTCACCTGCACAACCTGAAAAAATCTCAAGGGCTCCTGAACACCCACCATGATCTCCCTGGGACTCCCACATCCCAACCAGGGGCGGCCTCAGGACAGGCTTTCCCTGGTTTTGGCTGCTGATTGGTGCTTGTCTCCATTTGCACCCACTGTTCCTGCACTTGGGCTGAATCCTTTGGTTGCCCACAGAGCAACTCCTAAGGGATTTGGCAGCCAGACCAAAACCTCTGCCAGATGCCTGAGGTGGGGAGATATAGTTGCTGAAGCTGTTTCATGGAAAAGGAAACCCAGGATTCACTGAGTGCAGCAGAGCTTGCTGGAGTTGGAGAAAGCCACACACCTGCAAACCGTGGGAGAGCTGTACTGGTGGCCCAGAGGCATCCCATAGTGCTGCAAGGCACAGTAGAGTACCAGCACCAAGGTGACATGGCACCAGGGCATGGTACCCACTGCCTCCATCCCTTGGTGCTCTAAGATCAGACAGAAAACTCCAACCTCAAACCTCCCAAAGGGGAAAAGTCAGGTATAAACCTCCTAGGCAGTTGTCCCAAAGCCATCACTATCCATCACCTACTTCTGCACCCCAGGAGGTGACAATAAAACAAGATGTTTCTCCAACTCCTTGCATTCCTGGGAGACTGACTGAAGTTCAAGGAGGGATGAGCCCAAGGCAGATACACTCCACAGCCCATCACTGGGCTAAACGTGGGGCTGTCTCTGAGCACTCCTAGCGCAGAGCCCTGAGCCAGAGGAGGATGTGAAACCCACTCAGCTGTTTTCCATCAGCTGTTTTCATTCACAGAAATGTCCAAAAACCAAGAAATCCCATCCCACCAACACCAAACCCACCTTCACTGAACAAAAGAGTAAGAACAAGAACTGCCTGAAGGTGTTTATGCCTCAAATTGCGCCAGCTCCTCAGTACTCACAAACACACTGAGTTGGGTACAAACCTGTGGCCATCCCAGATAAGGCTTCCCCCCAGATCCTCTGCCATCACCAAAAACAGTCTGGTACAGAGCATCTATAATTACAGCCAAAAAACACAAACCCCAACCATCTTGGAGTGGCTTCAACATTTTGAATCACTCCACAGAGCATGTCAGAAAGAAAGGGGCTCTTCTCCCTCTTGCAGCCGGCTCCTCTCCACCCCCAGCTTCCTCTCCCCAGCCCAGAGAGCCACCAAAATTAAAAGTAGAAGAGATCTGCTGCTGCTATTTCTACCCAGGCTCCATTTAAGGCTACAAACATGTGAGGTGAGAGGGTTTGGGGCAGGTGAGTGCCCCGAGGGAGCAGGGCTGGGATTCCCTTGGCTCTAACCAAGGTAGCCAGGGGTGACTTTCCAGCCCTCAGCAGCTACCTGAAATGCCACAGTCCTCCTTAGTGCATGACAAACCACAGCAATGTTTTTGCAGGGCAGGGACTTGGTGTGAGCTCTTGATAAGAGCATGAAAACAGGTTCCTGTGGGGTCAGCAGGAAACATGTGCACTGGGGCAGCCAGCTGAAATACCTGCAGTGGCAGTGTGACACTACACCATTGCAGTCCCCAAACCTCAAACATTAGTGATGCTGCTGCAGGTGCTTCCCTCCAAAAACCCCAGTTTTGAGCACAGTAAGAACAAGGCATCTCCCCTGCCACCAGTGGCTCCTTCCACCACCCTTCATGTGGCATCTCAGCCAGGAAACCCACCAAGAGCAGAGAACCAGCAAAATCTCAAACCTGCAGTTCCCTTGGGACAACACAATGAGTGCAGACAGGCTGAAACAGAAACTCCCAGCTGCTCCCTGAATATCACCCCTTTCTTTGGCCAGTGGCTCAGAGCTCAGCACAGAGATCCTGCCCAAGCTCCCTGGTACAGCCAGACAGCAAATGTAGTCACATCACCAAAGGCAGGAAGCAGTAAGAGAATCATAGAACCATGTGGTTGGAAAAGCCCTTTATGCTCTTGGAGTCCCAGCCCTCCCCTCATCCTGCCCAGCCCACCATTAACCCCTGGCCCTCAGCACCTCAGCTCCACAGCTTTGGGATCCCTCCAGGGCTTGGCACTCCCCCAGCTCCCTGGGCAGCCTGGCACAGGGGCTGACACCCCTCTCAGGGAAACAGTTCTGCCTCAGCTCCAATCTCAACCTCCCCTGGGGCAACTTGAGCCCATTTCTTCTTGTCCTATCACTCATTACATGGGAGATCAACCCCCATTGCACTACAAGCTCCTGTCAGGTAGTTGTAGAGAGTGATATGGTCTCCTTTCAGATTTGCTCAGAGTATTGCAAAACAGGGACCACTCACACCATGAATTGTCCTCTTCCCAAGCAAGTCAGTACCCACACAGCTTTCACACACATGGCTAGTTTCTCTGCTCCTGCTCTTCTGCATTGCAGCTTTAGAGAGAGCACAGCCAGGAAAGCAGAGATACCACAAGGAGGCAATGGGTGCCTGGATGTCCCAGGACCCTGCCTAACAGCAGAACAGTGTGCTCTACTCTGGGTTTTCAATCAGAGAGGTGCAGGCACCTCCCAGCTCTACCTGACCTGCAGGGTTTTGCCTTGCAGAGGCACAAAACACAGGCAGCTCCCGGCACTGATGAGCATTTGCAACTTGCTCTGAGCTTGTCACATCACTTCTTTCCTCGCTGGGCCATCATGTCACATGCATGGCCCAAGCTGGGCTGTCAAACATCCATAAGAGATGCTCAGAGGACACACAACACACCCGGCCACCCCGGGCTGACGGGGAGCTGGCATCAGCCTGTTTTAGCTGGAGGTTAATCTCCAGCTCCTGCCAACTCAAACAGGCTGGCAGCCCACGGGCTGGCGCCTGCAACATGCCAGGGCACGGTCATCAGGTGATGAAAAGGTAAATAAACACGGGTGCCACCCACAAGCAGCCTCCCCTCAGGGCTCTGTCACAGCCTCTGTGTCCCCAGGGAGACCCTGCCCGGCTCCCTAGGCCAAAGCAAACGCCCCAGGGGATTCTTGAAGGAAACCCTGCGGGAAGAAATGTTGCTTTGAATTCCTCCTGCTGCAACAGGATCAAACCACCCCCCAGCAGCACTGCCCTGCAGCAACTGGGGTTTCTCCATCATGCATCCAGGTACTGCAGCCCCTTCTGCTTTGGGGGAAACTGAAGCATGAGCACTGAAATACCTTTTTCCCCCACCATTTCAGGAGCTTCCTTGGGATAAAATCCCATTTCCCTCCCAGGAAACTCTTCTGCAGCCAAATAATGTGGAAAGGGCAATGGCATGATGCCCGGTGTGGGAGATACCGATGAGCACCACATCTGGGCCCAGCTCCCTACTCCAAATAACTTCCTTTAACTCATATTTCTATGTGGTAAAAATCATTTTATCTTCTTTTTTTTTTTCCTATCTTTAATTTCTTTGTCTGCATGCAGGGATGGGTGAATGGATGGACACACCAAGGACTTTACTAACAGGCATGAAAAAGGGCCCAGGGAAGCAGTGAAGAAGAGCAAGAGAACCCCTAAAATATCCCCAGCTGGGAGGGCAACCCTCCTCCCATGACATAAAGCAGGAACCCAGGCAGGGCTGCTCTGGGATCCTTCCACCATCCCACAAGACAGCAGGCAGAATAAACTGTTATTGTAACTGGCTGCCTTTCCCAGGGCTGCCTGTGCTGGAAGGATCCCATCCCAGCAGGACGTCTGCTCTGCTTCACTCTGCTGACAGCTCCTCCACTGCTGCCCTGCTTGGGAAGGCTGGTGGAGGTGCAAAACTCACTGGGGATGGAGGTGTGAAGCTGCTTATCAGCTCAGGCAGTTGCAGGTAAGCTGCAGAAGTGTAAAATCCCCACTGTTCCTAAACTAACTCCCAGGGTTTGTTGTGGTCACAGCGCAGCCCCACACAGCCCCTCACTCACCCCACAGCTCCCGTGGGATGGGGAGGGGAACCAGGGAGGAAAAGCAAAGCTCATGGGTTAAGATAAGAACAAGTGTAATAACTAAACTAAAATATAATAACAGAAAGAAGAATAAAGTATAATCATGGTAATTAAGAGAAACCAAACCCAAGGAAAGCCCAGTGCAGTTGCTCCCCACTGGCTGAGCGATGCCCCAGCAGCCATCCCCCTTCCCAGCCAGCCTCCCCAGTGTCTATACTGGACATGATGGCCTGTGGTATGGAACAGCCCTTGGGCTAGTTGGAGTCAGCTCTCCTGGCCATGTTCCCTCCCAGTTCCTTGTGCTCTTCCAGTCCACTCACTGACAGGGCAGGCTGAGAAGAAACAACAGCCTTGATCCCTGTGTTGTCAACTTGCTCATCAGCATAAAACCAAGTTACAGCAGCTACTAGGGAGAAAATTTACTCTGTCCCAGTTGAAACCAAGACAGTGTTTTAGCATTATATGGAATGACAAAACACTCAAGGCCTAACAGTACTAATGCTACATGATGCTCACAGAGGACAGAGTAGCTCTCTGCTCACCTCAGCTGTGTATTAAATTAAGCCATACAGCTTTGCTTTTACAGGCAGCCCTGCAGACTGCCCTGTACTTCACCTGGGCTCCAATCATACACCAGGGCAGAATGTGGCTCTGCTCAGGGAGACTGGGCCTTCAGTGTGCAGCTAAAGGAACTTGCTGAGGTTGTTTCAGCTTCTGCAGAACAGGTTGGGCTTCAGTTGATGTCTCACGCTCCACCTGCTCTGGCATCCGTCTGCTTGCTGGAGCCTGGCTAGGGGGGGAAGTCAGACCCACAGGCACCATGTGCTATTGCACTGAGATGAGCAGATAATAATGCTGCAGAGCTGCCTTTGCTACACATCAAAACAGCACCACATATCGAAAACCTCAGGAGCCATCCAACTGTATCACAGCAGTGCAGGGGCTGCCCCAGGGCACCCCCAGTGCTGGGGGGCAATCATGGGCCCTGATGGCAGCAAGAGGAGCCAAGGGAAAGGTGAGGGCTGTGTTGGCCCATGAGGAAGGGAGCATGGTGACCATGGCTCCAGCCTCACCAAGCCCCTGCCACCCAAGGGAATCAGTAACTAACGGTGCATAACAGAATGGTGCACAGGGCCACACTTTCTTCTGTTGTATCCAGTGCCAAGAAAGGGGGTAATGGACAAAAGCTGGAACACAAAAAGTTCCACTTAAGGAAAAACTTCTTTACTGTGAGGTGAGGGAGCCCTGGCCCAGGCTGCCCAGGGAGGGTGTGGAGGTTTCTTCTCAGGAGGTTTCCAAACCCACCTGGACATGTTCCTGTGTGACCTGATCTAGGTGGGAGCTGCTTCAGCAGGGGGGTTGGACTGGATAATCTCTGGAGATTCCTTCCAACCCCCATCATTCTATGAAAAAGCCCCTCATGGGTGCAAGTGCTGCACTGGGACCATCCCCATCCTTGTGCCAGCTGGCAACAACCAAACTGCTTTGCACACCCTGCATGTGGAGGACACAGCTCTTCCCCACAGCCTCCATCACTCCCAATGAGCTGATCCCAAAGCCACAGGAGCTTTTCCTCCTGCAAAGGTGGCAGAGCTAGCCCCAGGTGTGCCACGGGTGGGGGAAGCACCTCCAGCCCCCAACACCTTATTTGCTTACCGCCTGGCAGCTGCCTCTTCCTGCCCGGGTTTGGTTCTGCTGCCCGCGACAGCCACATGCTCGGGGCTGCTTCAAAAGGCAACAGGAAGATCAAAGCAATGAGATACAACCCCCCACTCCCATGGCAAACACCAGCAGCTTGCTGTTCTTGTAACTCCTCAGCACTCAAGTCCGCTCTGTCCTCCTGGCTGGGGGATCCACAGCCCCCACAATAAGCACCTTTGGAGCTAGAGGAAGTGCTGGGGCTGGTGGCAGCCTGAGGAGGGCAAGGGTTGGCACGTGAGGACAGTTAGCAAAGATGTGAGGGGCAGGAATGGCCTTGCTGTTCTGCAGGCAATGCTTTAGGGTGAAATGATCCAACCATTTTTTCCAGTTGGCACCCAGACACCATGAATTGCTGGCAATAAAATCCACCTGAGAAACTCCTGGGCTGGGTCACAGGGCTTCCCACAGCAGATGGGACTTGGACCGACTGCTCCTCCTGCCATCATGCTGCTCCTCCAAACCCACCAGGACAGAACCCAGCCCAACAGCATCAGTCCTTCCAGGATGATGGCAGGGTTCCAGGGGAGAATAGGTGTGTTCAGGCACCCACAGCCCTGTTGCTGTGGCCACAAGGAAGAAGCTATGCTTATCTCAGCACATAAGGGACTGGGAAACACAAGTTATCCTGGATGTGCCCCTCAATAGCAGCGAAGCACCAGTGATAATCCAGCCCTGTGCTATCTTCTGTTCCCTGGAAAATCAGCCTATCTCCATGCTGAAGGGTAAGCAGTCACCATCACATCCCACTGTCCAGGTAGAAGGAAACAGGGATGAAGATGGGAGTGCAGCATTGGATTGCTGGTCCAAGGTGCTGTGCCAAATAACTAAGGAAAACCTTGCTCAGCCCAGCCCAAACTCCCCTTCCTTTGTTCTTTGAAACGGCTCATCCCCTTAAACATCGGAGAGCACATGCTTCCCTCCACCACAGTGCAGGTGGTCCTGGCACAGGGGCCACGAAGCCAGGATAGCCCCAAGCATCCTCCTCCCATGCCGTGGTGAAAAGCAAATCATTTCCCCACCAATAACCCACCTCCTTTTCTTAAGGCTGTGAAAACAAGGAGAGTTTTGACCCTTAAAACGAAGCCACCGCTCAGGGTTGTGGCCCCGGTGCCCACGTGGCATCTGCAACAATAAAGCCTTGGGTAAATTCAGGTGAAAAACCCTGGGGAAACGAGGCTTCCCATGGTTGCCTTTCTCGCCTCCCATCCCTGTCCCCACAGCAGCTCCCCAGGATGGTTTTGGGAGTGGGAGGGAGCGGGACGGAGGAAACTCGTGGCTCCAGCCTGGGATGGATTATTTGAGCAAACTAAAAGCAGTGGTTTGTTTCCTCCTGCACCAACGCAGTGGAAAGAATTTCCAGCTCCAGCTCCCGGGTGGAAAAGCTCAAAATCTGCATTTAAATAGTAACAGGTTTGGGGAAAGAAAAAAAAAAAAAAAGAGCCCAAAATAAAACCCCTACAGGAGCTGGAATAAAATAAAGTTTAACCTGGGGTGTTTGGGGGGTGGGTTTTCCTTACTTTTGGGTTGGTTTTTTTTTTTTTTCAGCTGCTTCTTATCTCTGCTTCAAGCAGACCTTTACTGGAATCTTGGAGAAAGGCAGGGGAGTGACTCTGCTACATTTGGGACCCTTCTGCTAGAAGTGCCAGTGTCCCAACCAAGAAGCACACTGCAATTTCAGTACATTCTCTTGTTTCACCCTACAGACATGATTTCATTTCCTCCTTTATTGCCCTAAACCTATTTTTTCAGCTCATCTCCCATTGATACCCCATTGGTGAGATTAAGTACACTGGCTATTTTTGCCCAGTAATGTTTTTCTCACACTTTCAGGCTCTGCTGCAGGCTCCTGCCCTCAGATGCTCATCTCTCAGCTGTCCTGGTGCATCACAAGTACAATATCCAGATGCCAACCTGTGCCCAAATCCGTCTGACCCAGCACAGTGGCAGAAAAGCACCAGCCAGGCTAGGGAAAAAACACTACAGTGAATTTGCAACCCCTCCAGGCACAATGGGCTGCCACAAATAGGCCACTCACAGCAAACCCAGCACCCAGTGACAGAAAATGTAATACCATGTTCCTGGCAGGGCTGGGGAAGGGTTTAAGAAACCAAAGAGGTGCCAAGAGCCCTGCAATGCCAGGGCAGCTCAGCTGCCAGCCCCTGCACAGCACTGGGCAAAGCTGCACAGCCCCAGCACAGAAGGCTGCAAACATGCAGAGGAACTTCAGCAATGAAAAGGGAGCTGTGCTGAATTCTGCAAGACAAGGGGGGAGAGAAAGGTGGGACTGTTTAGGGGGGGGTCCCTAACATTTAGGAGGGAAAAGGGATATTGGGCATGCAAAAAACAAGTAAGAAAGTGAGACTAGGATGCATTTTCAAAAGAGGAGGCATTTGCTACTGGAGGAAAGATGCTGCTCAGTACACAGCACAGGGCTGCTGCAGCTCAGGGAGGGGACAGCATCCCCCAAATCAGCCTCCCAGAGCATCTGGTCAGTGTTTACACTGAGCTGAGCCCCAGGCTGTGACCACTGAGGGTATCACACTGGCTTGGCACTTTAAATCAAATGGACAATAAATAGTAAAACTGAAACATTAGATTAAGAAACACTAACTATGGAGTACTCCAATTGCTGGGGAAGGTGTGGGTGGCTGCTGGTGGCCAAATCCAGCAGAGGCTGAGCAACTGCCCCTGCTCAGAGGGCACTTTTGCCACCACCTCAGGAGAACACAGCCAGGGAAGGACTCACCTTTCTCCCTCCCTGCTGTAAACCCACTGGTTTACCCACCTTGCTACATGACATCAAACCTTCCTGCCCCAATCTGCCCTGGGTGGCAGGGGAAGCACCCACTCCACATCTCACATCACCTTGGTGGAACAAACAGCAGCAAACATCCCCCTTTTCCACCTAAACAGAGGCTCACTCTGCAGCACTCTGTCCACAGCCAAGAAAACCATTTGCTTTGACATTTTTTTTTGCTCAGCATCTTGCATGTGGCAGGCTCTGAACTGAACTGTGACTACTGTGGACCCTGCCCCTGGGACACCTGTGAGAGCTGATCCATGCAGGTTTGCAAGAGGAAACCCCTCCAAAGCAAAATGCCCAAACCAATCATAGCCATTAAAGAAGAAACAAATAAGAACCACCAGACACTGCTTTTAAATCCAAACTGCATTTGCTCCCCTTCCCTGCCCAGATGAAGAACCTGCTCACTCTCACCCTTCGAAAAGCTGATGTTCTGATCGGTAAGTTTTGATCAGTTCTGATCTCACCTGTACCCACACCACTGGACACGAGCTGGGCTGTGTATTTATGGATCAGGAAAGCCAGAACTCAACACACCAGGTTGGAAGGTGACCTTGCCCCCAAGCTTGGGGTTGAAGAGAGCCAACTCCATCCTACACATGCAGAGGTCTGGAGACAGCAGGTTTGATGGCTTTTTCCCCCCCAACTGTTTGCTTTCTGGAGGAAGTACCTCTGCAAACCTCTGTGAAACTGTAAAGTTTGAATATGGCATCTCAGCCCATCTCCCATCTGCTGGTAATTAAAATCAGGCTGACAAAACGTGTCAGTGGATCCTCAGGGCATCACATCCTCCAACCCTAACTCATGTGGGTAGCTAATGAGCTGCTTTTCAACTCAATTAACTCCAACTGAGATGATTATTGTGGATTTTCTTTGCAGAACTCCTTGCCCCAGCTGATCTGGCTGTCTTCCTTTTCTTCCCCCTTCCCCACTTGCTTTTTCTAGGATCTGTTCTCAGAGCACTGTCTATTTTCAGCAATCCTCTTGGATGGGTTTTCATGGAAAATGAAGTCTACACTGCTCCTAGTTTAGATTATCTCAGAAGCAAAAAATTTCTGTAGGATAGAAAAGATCTGTTCTTCTGGATGGGGGAAAAAAAAGGAGTGAGTTGGACAATTAATACTTTTCGTAGATGAACTCTCTGGGGATCACACATCTCTGTGTAGTTGAAGCAGTTCCTTTCCTGGAGTGAGATACTCAGAGATCCTTGGAAACATGAATCCCATCTAGGCTTTTTCCATCATCCCCTTCCAACTATGTATAATATCTCTGTGTGTGCCTGGAAGTATGGAATATTTTATATAGATATATGTAGATATTTAGATGTATGTGTGTCATAAAGGGGTGAAGGGAAGAATAACTGGAATTCAGCTTTTACCTACAAAAGATGAGCCCCAGCACAGGCAGGAACCAGCACTGCAGAGCAGCCCCATCTCCTCCTGAGTCACTGTACAACTCTCCTCCAGAGGGGAGAAGATCAAAACCCTTCTGCTTCTCTGGTGGAGTTTCCATTTCCCTGCCAGCAACACAAGTCCCTGACCTCCAAAGCATGTCCAGAAACCCTGCAGAAGCCCAAAGGACACCGTGCCCCAAGGGAAACCCTTTGTGGTGACCAGAGTGGGAGGTCCAGGGACAACACAGCTCCATCGCTTCCCTTCTCCCACCCTGCACTGAGACAGCCTTTTTTAGTTTTACTTTTCCACTCCCTCACTCACCACATCTTCCTTATTTTAGACCTTCTGTTGACTTGGAGGTTGTAAGATGGAAAAAGTGAAGTGCAAACAGGCAGGTAAAGGGATGGTTAGCACAACCCTTGCTGCCCATCTCCCAGGGATGGGACCTGCCCGCTTGGCCAAATCCAGCTGAGCTGATGTTTCAGAGAGCAAATACCTGGGGATTTGGCTGTTGCTGGAGGGGCTGGAGTCACTGCTCAGCTAATGGAGTTCCTCATCTCCATGCTTTCACTCCCTGTAGTGAAGGAATCAGAAGAGAGAATCTCCCCCACCCACACACTCCTCCCAAAAAAAGACTTCATTTTCATCAGTAAATGCAAGAAAAACTGTTTCCAAACCAGAAGGAAAAAAAAAAAAAAAAAAGACAACAACAAAAGCCCATATAATAAAATAAATACATCCCACACAAAGCACAGCCCTTGCACTGGCTGTGAGCGTGGCTCTGCAACGACCCCAGGGCATCCCTTTAACAAGATGAGGGGGGGAAAAAAAGACTTGATGAGGACATTGGGGCTGTTCTGGGCACAAGGGACAGCTTTTCCAGCCATCGGTATGGCCTGAGCTGATGACTTTAGGGATCAAATCAAAAGTGGTTTCACCAGGATGGGGTAAAACCCCTCAGGACTGGGCACCGTGTCCCCAAGCACTGCCGTGGCTGCCTCAAGGCTGCACAACACGGCCCTGCCCTGTGCTCCCAATTAATTCACATCCCTTCCCCGCCTCTCCCCGCATGCTGCTGTAAAATACACAGTGGCTAAATAGCAGGAAACACCCAAAGCAAAAAATACCATGGACAGGAACCCAGGGGCACAGGGGACACACAAGAGCAAGAAGCGGATTTCCTCACCAAAACATCGCAGCTCCAACGCCGAGGGTGAGGCCAAGCCCCAGAGCTTTCACCCTGCAGCACGGGCCTCAAAAGGCACCTTTTTGTTGTTTGGGTTTCGTTCCTTCCCTTAGAGATGCGAGTATCACTTCCAAGGGGACACATATCATCTTAAATGGGTTCACATGGGAGCACAGGTGACAAAGTCAAGACCTGCACTGGCACATGCAGACAGTCGCTGAACAGTGAGATTTTAGGAGGATCTTGATGTTGGGAACAGAGACACCTACACTTAAGGGCACTATAGGTCTAGACTTCAAAAAAGGTCCCTAAGTTCAGATTTCAGCCACTGCAGGTCACAAAGAGAGGCTGTGGCATGGCCTGAAGCTTGGGGATGTGTTAGATCAGGCAGTGCATGGGCACAGACCCCGTCCTGGGAGGCAGACAGGACTGCTACCAAACCACAGCCTGACCTTGGCCTTACCACCTCTGTGGGTGAGAAAAAGAAAAGGCTTTCAGGGAGTGATAACAAGCAGGCAAACCTCAAAACCTGGGAGGTTCCCACAAAAAAACAAAAAGAAACCAAACACACAAACCTGCAAATACCAGACACGAGCTTAACTGCTAGAAAGGATTCATTCAGCTTCTATTCAAAAGACCAACATTTTGGACCCAAATCCAACCCTTCTTTCGTGAGGTGAATGGCTCAGCTCCCAGCAAGTCACCCACCTTGGGAAAGACTCATTAGCATGAAGTGCATTAATCCTGACAGGAATAACGAGCCTCCCATCCCAGTACCCTTTATCACCCCCAGCAGGCTCAGGGCTGTGATGCTGGCAGCTGCCTGCAGCCCTGCCTGGGAGGGGTTAAACCGCCCACAGAGGAGCCTCCGGCGCGTGCTCACGTCATGGAAATACTCAAGTAACCACAATTTGCTCTCTTGCTTTTTGGCTCTGCTTCTTCAACGTTTCTACACTTCCAGCCCAGATCTTCACTATCTGTTTCCCAGCAAGGTAAGTGGTACAAGCAACAGCTGGACCCAGCAGTCAAGCATGGGTTTGCACACAGGTTACTTGTCACAGCTTCTGCCTGCGACACTGAGGTATAAAAAGAGAGGTGTCTGAGTCACAATATTAGGGGGGGAAAAACAATAATATCAGATGCACAATAATAAATTGAGGTGGGCTGGGAGTTTGATGCTTTCTGGGTTTTTCTGGGTATTAACATTGCACTGAGCACCACACAACACAGTCCTGCTGCTGCTTGCCCACCTAGCCCACATACAGAGATTGTAGGCGCCTCTCCTCTGTCTCTCCACTTCTCCCAGTCCTACCCAGTCTCTCCAGCATCAGCAGTTTCTCCTGCCTGAGGTGTACTGACTTTGTTGCCTTCACCCCATCTGAGATGCAATGGGAGGTCATCCATGAATGCTATGTAAGATTCAGGGGAAAGGGAGGGGAAAAAAAAAAAGGCGGAGGAGCAGAAAGGAAAAAAAAGGAGAAGAAAAGCAAAAAAAAGGAGAAAACTCCATCCCTCTCCTGACAATCACAACCTATTGTAACATCTTGACTCTCTGAGGCCATAAGCACCAGAAACACTCCTGGAAAATGCCAGTCCAGTGTCTTGGCTCCAAGTCCTCATCTCACTGTGGACCACTCTGCCAGCCAGTCACTGAACTAACCCACAACAAACCCACCAACCCAGGATACAACATCTTCTCCTTGGCACCATGGCTGGTTGGGATTAGTTGAGTGAGCCAAGGGACCGAGCAGGCAGCACTATCCCATGTGCCAGAGCTGCCCGAGAGCCCTGATGGGCTTTTCCCAGGACAAAAGAAACTAAACAGACATTTTAGAGCATCCTTGAAGTGTGGCTTAAGTGTCGCTCACAATATTTGAATAGTCCTGAAAGATGTTATGGGGATGGGGCATCACTGACCCACTTAGTGAGCTCTGGGTACTGAGGCTGTGCCTGGTCCGACACAGCAATGCTTCACAGTGGGGAGGCCTTACCCCAGCAGTGGGGCTGGAGGAGCTGGGCAGGAGCCACAGAGTTCAAACACTCGATGTCTGGCTCATGGCTTACAAAGAATCACCCTAAAAAAATGCATTTTGGAGAGGCATCAGCATGCTGTGGAGGAGAAAAATCACAGCTGGCTGCACTAGAGGTTCAAACACCTGAAAAAGCACCAAACTATCTCATTTTCCAGGACCATGACAATGGAAACACCTCGGGGTTCTGTGTGGTCCCACCAGCCCCATCAGGTGTCTGATGCCTTTGGACAATCAGTTTGGATCCTCCCTGCAAGTTGCAGGAGAGCCACAGGAACACTGCTCTTGGGGAAGGTTCTGAGGGTCAACCAGGTCAGCTGTACTCACCCCAGCCCTCAAGAGCTTCACAGAGCAGCTGCCACCACCAGAAAGGAACAACCATCTGCTTTCAGTTGCCCAATGCTGGATGTGCTCAGCCCTGTTTCATGGCAGCACCTGCAATTCTGGGCACACAGGAGGGAGGACTCGTGGGGATTCATGCCAGCAGCATTGCATGAGCTGTGGGATGTGCCAAGGACAGACCTGACCTGCAAGACACGAGTGATTTAGCAGCTGCCAGGAGCCTCCTGTTTTCACACTATCCCTTTTGCAGGAGAAGATGAAATGCAGAGCAAAAAGGCAGCAGCTTGCATGCTTCTCAAACCTTCCTTGGTAGGAAGGAAGCAAAAGCAACACCAGGAGTGATGCTTTTTACCCAAGAAAAAGGGGTTTTGAGGGGAAGCTTTATACAGGAAAAAAACACTTCACTTGCAACATAAACACAGAGATTATTTATCAGAGATTCACCCTGCAGGGAGATGACCACAGAAATGCAGCTCAATGGCTTCAAATCACATCTGGCAACTAGAAAAAGCTTTAAAACACGCAGGAAGACCACCAAAAAGGTCAGAAGCAGGCAAGGCCATGGTGAGACTGCTCTAGGTCGGCCAAAACCACTCAGCTGGAATAAGGAGGCACCTGAGATGCTGGGAATGGGGATTAGCTGGGGGAGGGGGGAAGGGGGGTTATTCTGCTGCTAATGGTGTTTTTGGAGGGCTCACTTCAGCTCTTTTCTGGAAAGCAGCACATCCCAAGCCAGCATCTGGGCATCCACATTGTATCCAACTCCTCCTACACCCAGTTCTTTGTAGCATTGGCTTCACTGATTTTCAAGCAGCAATGGCTACAAAAATATTTACCAAATACCTCTCATGCTATTAAGGGGAGGCCAACCTTAGGGGTCTACACACAAAATCCCTTCCCATCAGCACAGGCTCTGCCTATCCTCACCCTCTAAATTCCACCCCTCCAGCTCCTGTAGCATTTTAAGAGCAGGCATCAGGGGTTTTTTTCCTGAACATTGGCCTTGATCCAGCCTGTTTTTCTCAAGGTGTGTCTGAGGGTGGGTGACCTCAGAGGTAACTTCACAGGACAGCACAGGGCTGAAAATCCTGGAGTTTCCTCTAGGAAAATTTTGTGTAGTCTCTTCCCCAAATTTGGAAGCACTCTCAAGGTTTTTATGCCTCAGCATTTCTCCTAAGGGAAAGGATTTAGAGGAGAAGGAAGAAAAAAAAAAAAACCCACCCAAGCCAAGCCCGTAGCATGTTTGTGAATCAGCCTGCGAAGCGTGTGTTTCGGGGGTGGAAAAGGTGGGCGATGTGCAGAGGAACAGAAAGCAGAGTTAGATGAGTCAGAAAAATGCTGCCTTTCCTCTCCTTCCCAGCATCTCAAATATTTCAGCATGAAATAGACCTTTTTCTTTCTATTTTTTTTTTTTTGTTGTTGTTGTTGTTATTGTAAAGAGAGTGCTGGAGTGTAACCTTGGCTGGTTAGCAACCGGCAGCAGCCGAGCCCACGCTGAGCCACAGCACAAGCGTGTGCTGAGGGACGGGCACACACGTGCACACACAGCCCTGGGGACAGGCTGGTAATAAAGCAGACAATCAGAACAGTTGGAAAAGACCTTTAAGGTCATTGAGTCCAACTCCTCATCTTACACTGCCAAGGCCATCACTAAACTAAACAGTTTTGCTCAGCACCTCATTGATATATCCTTTGAATATCTCCAGGGATGGAGACTCCACCACTTCCCTGGGCAGCACATTCCAGTGCTTAATCACCCTCTGGGTGAAAAAGTTCTTCCTCATCTCCAATCTAAATCTCTCCTGATGCAGCTTGAACCCATTTCTTCATGCCCTGTCATTTATTATTGGAGAGAAGAGATCAACTGCCACCTCACAGAATGATTGTATCTCCCCTCAGCCTCCTCTTCTCCAGGCTCAACATCCCCAATTCCCTCAGCCCCTCCCCAACACTCTTGTGCTCCAGCCCCTTCCCCAGCTCCACTACTCGGCTATGGCCACGCTGCAGCCCCTCAGTATTCCTCTGGCAGTGAGTGAGGGCCCCAACACTGAACACAGCACTGGAGCCACAGCCTCACCAGGGCCAAGTGCAAGGGGACAATCCCTGCCCTGATGCTGCTGCCACACCAGTGCTGATCCATGCCATTAGCCTTTTTGGCTACACTGCTGGCTCATCTTCAGCCAGCTGTCAATTAACACTCCCAGATCCTTTTCTAAAGAATAGCTTTCCAGCCCCTCTGCCCCAGTCTGGGGTTGTGGCCCAAGAGCAGGACTCAGCATTTGACCTTGTTGAAACTCAGGCAATCGGCCTTGACCCATCACTCCAGCCTGGTCAGGGCCTTCTAATATAACCTAAATGGCTTTTGATGCTGTTTCTAGCAAAATAAGGGCTCAGACATATGCTCACACCAGAGCAGAAAGTTCCTCATGAATGAGGCTCAGTCGGTTTCAGAAGAGTAACATATCACAGGTTGGAGCTGGGCTCAGGGATGACTTCTTCTCCTCCCCAGGTAGCCTCGGGTACACACATGCCAAAACATACATAAGGGCTCTGAGATACTGAAAATCAAGCTTATGGACATGAAGAAGAGCATATTAGAAGAAAAGCCAATTTACTCATAGCTTTGAGCTCAGCCAGTGCAGAAGATGGCTTGAATAAGACTGCAACCAGCCACCTCATCAATACTCTTATCACTGCACCTTGCAGCGAGGCGCGGGAGGCTTTGTAAAGCATCACAGATCATTTTGGGGGCAGCTCCTCGTGAGGTGAGGGCAAAGGAGGGCACGGGTGACAGCCTGAGGAAGGCTGAGAGCAGCATCCCATCCTGCCCAGCAGCATTTCCAACCTCTGTTGGAGGGAGGGCTTCTGCTTCAGAGCGTGAGGAGATGAAATGCGAGAAGAGATCAACGCCCCTATGCTGCAAAGAGCCGAGCATTTGACTCCAGTGACATTCACAGTCCATTTAGGTTACCGACGAAGCAAATGAAATTATGCATATGCATTAACATTGGCAAGATCCTGCCTGAAATGTATGCTCATTTCCACACAGCAATCCATTTAGAAGAGAGAAATCACAGCTATATTTAAAACAGAAAATCATTTGACTGGCTGTGGGGCTACTCCTGGTTACATCTGTCATTCCTTGGCAAAACTGAAATCACTTCAGGGTGAATCGTGCTTCTGGGTTTATATCTAGGAAGAAAAACATTTGCACCCCTGTATCTTCCTGCTCAGCCTACGATAAAAGGAGAGATGCACTTATTTATTTTGCCCTCGGACTTTTAATTTAAATGTTGTTGTCTAATGCAACCTGTGGAGCCCCTGCCCCGGCACACACGGAGCATCTGAAGCATTTCTAAGTTCAAACTGACTTTGGAGATTCAGGTTGCTTTTCAAGAATTGCCATGGTGAGACCTAAATGTTCTGTAGCTTCTCCCATTTCCTTGGCAAATGAAGTGGCCATGCTGACAGCACCCATGACAGATCTGAAACTAAAACAAGAGCTCTTCCCAACAGAGAAATATCTTCTTCCAGCCCAGCAATCTAGATCTCGCTGTTTGTCTGCCAAACCTGGAGATGTTAAATAATCAGTATTGCTCTTTCTTTCCTCTTGCAAACATAAATGTGAGCATTGGAACTGGAAAAAACAATTTTAGGCTTCAAAAGAATAACCTCTGCAAAAATATAGACATATCTTTTAAAGTATGACAACAGCCACTGGTTCTCCCTGAACACTGAAGCTCGTTGCAGCTCATCTTTTTGAATGCATGAACACAAATAACAACAATAAAAAGCAGATGGCAGCTCTCTAAAGGACGTCAGGAGGCAGTTTTTAAGCAAGATGATGTGTTTTAGGTTGTGATTCATGCCCACACTGGCAGTTTGATTTCAGTTTCAGAAGAAAATGAATGAACGCGAGACGGGAGGGTGCAAAAATGAAACTAGCTGGAGCTGGAGGCCTGCTCTCTGCTTCAAGCCACTTCAGGTTGAGTTTTCTTCCCTCTTCTGCACAAGCTCAAGAGAGTCAAACTGCTCTGCACTTCCGCTGAGGAAGCTTAATTGAAGCCTAAATTAAAATGCAATTTATTACAGGCCATCTTCCCAACCCACGCTCTGAGCCCAGCTCCTCAGCCCTGCTGCTCTCCCTGCACCCTCACCCACAGCAGCTCTCCCAAACAGGCACCCAGAGGTGCACCGGTGCAGGCAGGGGGTTCAGCTCCTGCTGCTGTGACACAACCTGCAAATTCTCACCATGCTGAAAAAATAAAGGCTATTGGCTTAATGTCAAGGTTCGAAAGCAAAGCAACCCCACAGGGTACCACTCTGTGCGATTTTCAGCTGTGCTAACCTGGGTGTGTCTCACCCACACCACAAGAAAACAAAAACACTGCACCAAAAATCACCAAAAAAGTTCAGAAAGCTTCCAAATCTTCAGCCGTGTTTTCACTGCTGGTTGCACTGGCCACGTTACTGCTCTCACACAGCTGTGTTGTACAGGACATGCAAATGCAAAGCTCTGCTCAAATTGAAGGCGAAAGCCATGGGACATCCCAAAGTCAAAAGCTCTTGTGAATCAACAGCCTGCAAGAACCCCAGCATTGGGGTGCTGGGAAGCAAAACCATAGAGAGGCAAGTACAAAGCCATTGCTTGCTGAGGGAGAAGCACAAAGGAAAAAACACCTTAAAAAGACAAACTAATTGCCACTGCTTTGCACCTACGTCATACCTTGGAGCTACCTTTTTCAAGGCAGAAAGCTCAGTGCCACCGAGCAGCCAACGTGCCTGACTCAGCGACGATGATTCACTTGGGCAAACAGGAGGATGAAGGCACTGAGAGCACTGTGACAGAGATGCCTGCAGGTGACACGTTGGTGCACAGCACAGACCCTTCCTACAGCCCAACATTCCCATGTTTCCTCCTATGGGGCCAAAGGATGGTGCAGAAACCTTGGAAGCAATTACACCTTAAACATCACAGCCCTGTGTGTTAAGGGTGTATTTCCCATTCAGCCCTTCAAGCAGAGGGACTGCTCTCTTCCTGGCTAACCTAACAACTCCCAGCTGCCCTCTGCCAAAATCAGGTCAGACAAGGGCAGGTGTGATGCTCCACTGCTCACAGCCTGTGCAGAGTGGTCTCCAGAAGAGCTCTCAACCCTGCTCTGACCACACTGACTCAGGCAACGTGGCAGAAGCCACCTGTACAGGGAGCACTGGCAGGACAGGGGACCCTAAGCACAGCCCAGCACAGCTGACTGCTCCTGGCAGGGTTTGTCTGGAGGAGGCACAGCCTCTGATCCCACCTAACACAGCACTCCTAATGAATAAAGACACCGACAGCAACCCTGCTACTATCTACTTGGGCCTTCCTTAGCTTCATCCACGAGGATAAGTGAAAAGCCAGAGGTCACAAGCTCCAAACCCAGGAGAGTTTACATACTTATTTCCTTGCACAACTTCAAGAAATGACTTGTTACTCCAAAGCACTGGAGCAAACTCACCCTAAAACCCTTCTGTTTCCTTCTGCAGGGTGAACAACCTACCTACAACAACAGCCAGAACACTCAGAACCGGTATTTCCCCGGGTAGGTTCAGGCACCCCAGCCAGAAAACACGAGTTTAAAAATTCCCTTTATCAAACCCAAGAAGATGCCCAGCTGCTCAAAGAGGGTTCCCCGGGTCAGCAGCACACAGCGAGGCCGGGGCATCCCCCATGGCCCTATCTCCCCCGGCCACCCCTTCCTCTTCCTCAGCAGCACCCACGGCCACGAACGGGGTGTCCCCGCTGCAACATCCCTCGTGGCGACTTCGGAGCTTCCCTCCTTCACCCACAGGCAATGGGGGAACTTCCCCCTCTCTTTCCTGACGACATTCCCGTGTCCATCGTCCCCTCCACCCCTCCCACCGCCGCTTTCACACACTCCGCCAGAGGAATGGATACTCCACTCATGGCCAGCGCTGCCCGGCCGCCCGTGCCCCCCGCTAATTAGCTCTTAAACCGAGCCGGCAAATAGTCCCTTAATCAACAGGTGCCCTGCGGGTAATTCCCCCAGAGCAGCTCCTTGGTCTGGGCAGGAACGGTCCCGACGCAGTGTCCCCACCGCTCCCGCCGAGATGCCGCTGTCCGGCGCCCCGTCCCCCCCCCGACACTCACCCCGCGGTACCCCCGCGCTCACTAACCATTAGGGCCGTACTTCTCCCGGTTGCGCCGGACCTGCTCCGGGCTGAGCCCGCAGCTCTCGGTAACCCCGAAGCGACGGAGAACGTCGAGCACCGGGAGGCTGTGAGCCGCCTCCATGCCCCGGTGACGGCCCGGTCCGGTCCGAGGGGATGCTCGGCGGGGGCGGCTGGAAGCACACGGGGCGCCGCTCGCCCGGCGCTTGCTCCGCACCTCTCGGGTCGCCGCGGGAAGGGCTCCGGCCGCCGGACCCGCCTCCTCCCGCCGGTACCGCCCCGGGGCCGCCCCCGCCCAGCGCCGCCCCCCGCGGGGCAGCCGCGGCCACCGGCACCGCGACGGGGCGGCAGCGGAGCGGAGAGGAGGGGAAGGGAGGGGAGCGCGGTGCCGATGCTCTGCGGCCCCTTCCAAACGTGTCTCCTCACCACCCTCCCCCCGCCCAATCTATTTAAACATCCTTTCCAAACTTCGGGGCCGGCGGGCAGGGAAACGCTCCCGTCCAACGGGACCCAGCCCCAGGCTGCTGGTTGCTCGTTCAGGTGCTGGGAGATGTGAGAGGGGCGAGGGAGGTGTTGCTGGGAGATGTGAGGGAGGGTGTTGCTCAGGCTCTGCCCGGGCAAAGCGTGGGCTGTGCGGGGTTCCCTCCATCGCCCTTCTGCCCGCTGGGTATGTCCCAGCCCTGCTTCTGCCGCCCCGTGTCCAGGTACCTCTGCGGGATCGGAGGCAGCGGCTGATGGCAGCGGGAGCCCTGAGATCCCGACTCACTGCCTGACACTTGTTAAAGCCGCCACTGTCCCCGTGGTGTATTGTATCCGGAGAGAGTGAGCCGTGCTGCACCGCCCTTCGCCTTCAGAGACGTGAAATGCAAAATGACACGGCAGGGAGGTGCAGGAAGGAGCCAAAACACTTCACACATGGCACAAGCTGAGCATCACCCTCAACGTGTGCGTCCCGGCCATCCCAGGGCATCACTCTTCACACTGCTTAGTGCTGCTTGGCTCCACAGCAGAAGGCAGAGCATCCGTATCCGAGCAAACGGGCTCGTTCTGGAGGCGCTTGTGCTCTTACAACGATTCAGCACAGCAGAGCTGGCTTTAACCTCTCTTGCAATCCTATTTAACCAGGTCCTCTGTCCCCTTCGTGCTCGGCTCGGAAGGACCCAGCCCGCTCTTACACAAGTCCTTTACACCGCTCTTGCAACACTTGCTCACAACAGCTTACTTAAACGGCACTTTCTAGCACCAAAACGACCGTTTCCAGTAGATTTCGCCGTGCTGCAGAGACCAGCAACAGCAACACGAGGAGTCAGCCCGATTTGCAAAGGGAAGGTTGCCCCCAAAATCCATGGGTACAGCCCAGCTAAGGGTAACGACCCTCCCCCCCCCCTCCCCCAATCTGCATCTTCCACATTATGCACCTAACTGGGCTCCTCACTCAAGGACCAGCTAAATCCTGCTTCCAGGGACTGTCCCCATGTGCACACCAACTTTTCAGGTACTTCCAGTTCTGGCAGCTGCCGCTCTCCAGCCAGAGGGAGCCGGAACGGGACAGGAGATGAGAACAGGCCGGGGAGACAAACCCCGTTTGTACAGAAACCCGGAGGAAGTGGCAGCAGACAGCTCGGGGAGGAGCTCTAGCTTATCTGTTTCTCTGTAGATGCACGTATAGAAAATGTTTTGCAGCTGCCACTGGAGCAGAGGTCTGAAAGAAGCCGAGGTGCGGGGTGGTTTTTTTGGTAGCTGAACTCATTTGTTTCGGTTCAGGGCAGGCGGCAGCGGGGGGATGCTCGAGCTGAGGTGCCGAGCCCATCCCTGAGCAGTGCCACAGACCCCGCTGTAGGAAGCACGGCTCCCGGCCCTGCGGTCTGGCCTCGCTTCAAGCTCTGTCGGTGTATTCGTCTGCTTTCCGTGCCCGATTTGGGGGGAAAAGCAGCGTTTCTGCAGCTGAGTGCCCCGTGCAGCGGTGCTGCGCTTGGCCAGGGGCTGCCCCGGGGCTTTCCAGCTCATGGCACCGAGCAGTTGCAGCAGGTACCTGGAGACAATCAAGGCAATCTGACATTGTTACAGTATAACATGCTCTCAGCAAGGTGCACAGACGACTTAAAGCAACAGATCATCCCCCAAAACTCAGGGAGTGCCCTTACAGGAGCTGCTTTAGCTGGGAGTCAAACCAGACTCCTGCATTACCCAACCTGGGCAGATGCCAGCTTGTGGGCAGCTGCCTGATCCTTGTTACCCTGCTCCAAGGCAAATGTGCTGCCCCTAGAACAAAGCTTTTGAAGAGAAGGTTCTCCATGTCCTCCTGGGTGTGGTTCAGGCAAGGCCCTACCCCACAAACTGCCTTCACCTGCATCCCAGAAGGTGTGGGTCTGACTTAATGCTCATGGTGCAGGTGAAGAACCAAGGTCAAACTGCCTGTGTATGTACAAGCAGGAGACCCTTTAATCTTTCCCCACCTCTCACAACACCTTCATCACGTTCTAAAATTGCAGTGATTCAGTCCTTCCAACGCAGTAGTGACCCCACCTCAACCAGGGAGCCCCCACCACCAGGCACAGTGTGGGCAGCAACTCACAGTGTTTTTCACTAGCACCCTCCTAACATTGAGCATTCCACGCAGTAGCCTCCAATGATCTCTCCGAAGCCTTCATCTTGGCCACCTCTGGGGACATGCTCCCTCCTGCCCACACCATGCCCTCACAGGCAGGGCATCTCGTGGCTCCGCTCAGCACTGCATGAAGACCCACTCATATTGTTCCAGCTTCACCCAGTTTCACCAGATGATGCCAAACCTTGTACTGGAAGAGAGTGTGAAGATGATATCCCAGTTCCAAAAGTTAGACAAAGGTGAGGGCAATTGAGAACAGAGTTATAAAGGGAATATCTGGCAGCCCTAGTGACAAGCAACACCATCTGTCCCATGGATAACTAAGCATTGACTAGGAGCTGTAAGTCAGTTCAACAATGAGCAGTGGGGGAAAATGGTCTGGAGTGAGAACACCCTCAATATGGCAAGCAAAGGGCCTGTGGTCACTGGAGCAAGCTGGGCTAGCGGGCAGTTGCGCTCCATCCCTGGCAGCTCCCTCAGTTTGGGGGATTCCTTTCTGCAGCATATTAGCCCTGAAACAAAAGGCAAACCTTATTTATCTTACCTTCCTCCATGGTAATCATTTTTGGAGGTAGAGAAGCTCAAGAGGGTGCGGAATCTCCTTCCTTGGAGGGCTCCAAGACCCACCCAGACGTCTTCCTACATAACCTGATCTAGGTGAACCTGCTTCTGCAGGGGGGTTGGACTAGATGATCTCTAAAGGTCCCTTCCAACCCCTACCATTCTATGATTCTATGATAAAAAGAAGAAACAAGTGGGTTTAACACCTCCCAAGTTTCTGAGGCAGGTTTTTAGCCACAGCTGCAGTGTGAGAGGGAGAGCAAGGTCCAGCAAGTGCTGACCATGTGCCATACATGGAAGTTTACAGCTGGTTTTGATTTTCATCTTGTTTCTCCAAAAGGAAATTGGGAATAATTCTTCTGAAAGCCATGGATTATGCACTGTGGTGCTCCTGGGCTGAGGGTGAGGGGAGTGGGATGGTCAGAGCTGCTCCAGAGGCTGTGGAAGGCAGCAGAAAGACTGCCAGCAATGCTGAACAGATGCCACACTCCTCGCCCCAAGGATTTTACAATCTGTGGAAGATTCATCTTTTGTCTCCACTTTGTTCCCCAGAGATGGGGAAAACATTCTGTTTGTTGGGAAGGGTGGAAGAGCAGTTTGTGTGCTGGTAACCAGCTCCCAGGCTCCAGCTCTGGCATGAGAAGTGATGGCTAACAGAGGCTGACTGAGCCTGAACACAGGGTTTAAAGACTGTCAGTGGCTTGAAGGATGGGAGAAGATGTAGAGGGCTTGCAGTTAGCTATTTCATCTCCTTTCTTTGTTCAGAAATGTGTTTTGGGTCCCTGTCTCCACTTCTCACTCAGGTCAACTTTGTCTTAATTCAGAGGGATTTTCAAGTGGGTGATAGATGCAGGAGCCAGGCCTTGATGTATGGTGTGTGCACTTAACACCATCTTGGGAATCTCATTTATTCCCTGCACACCTGCAGCTGCACACTTATATGCTCCCCCCCTGCCCTGTGGTTGGCTCCCAGGAGAGGGGCCGTGAGCCTAAAAAGATCAAATTCAGTATTAACCACCCCAAACAGAGAGGCTGATGCCACACAAGAAAGTGCAAATTTTCTCTGTCAACAGCACTCACCTTCATAAAGCAACCTGGGATTAGGTTCAGCTGCCCCTGTACTGCTCCAGCAGCCTCCCTGGGCCCTGGAGCCATCACACAAAGTGGCATTAATGAATTAAAAGTACCAGTGCCACTGTTATTTGCTGTCCTGCTGCCAGGCATCCCCAAGTCCATGTGCAGCAAACCTCCATCCACAGGGAAGAGTCAGGAATGGCTTTCTTTTTCTCCACAGCAGCATATTTGCTTTACCAATGGAAATAATAATAATAATAGTCCTTGAAATAACAGTGTGAGGCTCCTACAAATGTTACATGTCGGCTGACCTTTCAGAGCCAGGCTTAGGGGTTTATTTTTAATCGCCCATCCAGAATGCCCAGCAGCTGTGGGCCAATCCTACTCCCCAAGGGCTGGATCCAAAGAGCACTAAAGCATCAATGCTCAGGGATGCAGCACTGGGATTTCCACTTTTGCTGGATAGAAATACCCTGGGCTGTGCATCCTGTGGTGCCCTGAATAGCATCAGGCAGTGTAGGACTGTGGTTACCATTGGGATTTGGCTTCTCAGAGCATTGGAGGTGGGAGGGAAACGCCAGCCCTGCCATGAGTCCCACTGGGATGCAGGGGATCATGTAGATTTGCAGCAGCCTGTAGAGCCTACCTGGGGCATGGATGCAGAGAGATGGAGATCCTGGAAACACTTGGTAGCACAGGATTCTGAGGCAGACAGAGGGTTATGGCTGGGGAAAATGAGGAGCAGCAGTCTGGACAGACCAGGCTGTTGGGAGGTGATGGATGCACAGGGCAGTCGCCTTATTTTCCATCTGTGCTCCCACTGCCAATGGCTACAGTGAATATGATTCCCAGAGTCAGACCATCTTTACAGTAGCAGCTAAGAAAGAGTTGGCATTGAGGCTCCTCTTCCTTTCCTGACTCTGTCTGTAATTAAGCTGGAAATGGAGCATTTCTGGAGCCATTGCCGGCTGTGTGGGAGCGAGGATACCGTGGTGTTTCTGACTTCCCTGGCATCTTCCCCTCAACCAGCAGCAGCACACTTATGAGCCTCTGTTTATGAATCCACACTTACATTGGGCATCCATTCCTTACTTAAACTGTATTCCAATCCCTTTCAAAGGTAGGAAAATGCATTAATATCCATTGAAGGGGGAACACACTGGGACACTCTCTGACACTCACATGGGTTTTTCCTTGATGCAAAACACCTCTTGGAAAAAAAAACCCAACCAACCAACCAACCCTGCCTTGTGGTGTGTCATTGCCAGGGCTTTGGATGGAGTTTAGGAACCAGGGAAAGCAAATAACACAACAGGAGGCTCTGGGGCAGCACTGAGCAAGTCAAGAGCTCTGCACATCCCTGGGGCTGGTGGCTGAGGTGGTTAATTCAGCAGAACTTCATGTTTCCCTCCAGCAAAAACACAAGCCCAAGATGGAAAAACGTCTGGTCTTAACTAGGCAGAAGGAAGGATTCTGGCTCTCCATGGAGATGCAATGTTCACCAAGGAGAGGAGAAGGGCTGGCTGGCACACTCAGCATGCAACCAGCAGCTGTGGGGGTTTGCTTCTCTCTCTTTCATATCTATGGTGCCTTTTCCCTCTCCTACCAACCAGAAATGACACAACATCACAGCACCAGCAACCAGCCCCCTCCAACTGCAGATCTCCCTCAGCAGCTCACAAACACATCAGAGTGGCTCTGAAGCCAAAAGTGCCTGTGGGAGGGGATACATCTGAAGGGATACCCAAAGGGATGCCCAAAGGGCTGCCCTCATCCCTCCTGCAGCCTGGCCCAACAAAGGGGTGAGTGCCATAGGACCAGGGAGGAGAGTGCCTATCCTGGCATCAAGCAGCTTTTGCAGAAGTGAAGAGGACATAATCATCCAGCACTGGGTGAGATGATTTGCTGGAGCTGCAGGGTATTTTTACAGTGCAATTTCTTTTTAAGACAAATTCCCAGGTATGGAGGGTGGGAAATGGGGAGAGCAGGGATTTTGTGACTGCACTGAGTCCTTTCTGCAGCTTCCCAGGAGGCTGCCCATACTGAGTGATGCCCAAGGCAGGACTGGAGTTGCTCCCCAACCCTGCACCAGCTCCTTCAGCCTCCTGTCCCCAGAAAACCTCCAAGGCTACACTGCTGAGTCCTGGGCCTGCCCTGACCTCAGACAGCAGCCAAGTTGCACAGACAAAAATGAAAAGAAAAGGAATTTAAATGTCTTGTTTTCATTAACAATTAAAAAGCAGGATGTGAGAGGACACGGACAGACCCCATGCACCAGCCTGCCAGACGCCCTCCACACAGCAAAGGATGGGAGCCAGGACATAGCAGCTCTTCAGCTGTGGAGATCCCACTGTGGCCTTCACACCCCAACCCTGAGGAGAGGACCCTGAATGTGGTTCACTGGGATGGAAAATAAAACCCACAGAGAGGCTGGAGCTTCGCTTTGCAGGGCAGTGAGCATCCTTCCTTCCTCAGAGGGCTCTCTGCTGCTTCCAAACCATCAGAAATGTGTCAAAAGGGGACATTTGGTGACATATTTTCAGCATCAGGGCTGAGGGAAGTGACCTTTGGCGAGGACAGGAGCCCCAGCCCGGCCAGCACTGCTATTTTTAACCGAGTATGGGGCTGAGCGATGGCGAGTTTCCTTCCTCTTTCTCTTTCGTGACCGCTGAACAAAGGAAAAGCAGATAAACCTCCATAAAGCCTCCACTTTGAGGCAGGGAAGCCCGCGAGGAAAAAACAAAAAGGTAACTCATCCCATTTGTGTGCAGAGTGGGGAGGGATGGCTCAGGCTGTGGGCTTCACTGAGAGCCAGGACAACGTGGCACTGACTACTGAGGGGTTTTTAGCACATGAAAAAGCAACCGGGGTAGAAAGGACTGGTGTGACTGGGGACTGAAGCTGGAAGGAACAGGTTAAAAAATACAAAGCAGCAGCATTTTGTTTGCAAAAGCCTCAGGAGTTTGTTCCAATGCTTTCTGAACAACAACAACAAAAAAGGGATTTATTTTTTCCCCCTTTAAAGCAACACAGACTCAGCTCTATTTAAAACTGGGAGGAACCCAAAGTGATAAAAATGAAAGGTTCCATTTGTTGTAGCTCCCTTTCCCCATAGTTGTTTGGTTTTGTCTTGGACTAGATGATCTCTAAAGGTTCTAACTCGTGTCCACTTTGTGTTTCGGTGAAAGGAGAAGCCAAGCCCCAGTTTGATGCCCTCACCATGAAAATTTCTCAACCATCTGAACCCTTGCCATGAATTACCAGCACATCTACAGCTCCAGGACACCTTATTCTTCTGGATGCATCAATACCCCCAAAACACAAGCCACATCCCTGCCCACAGGATGGACAAGACAGAACCAAACCCTCTTGTCTTTCTCTGGAAAACATAACATTGTGCATGAAAAAAAAAAAAAACACTCTTTTGAGAATTGCCTGTCCATTGCTGGTGTAATGACTGTGTTACAGCTTGTGCTAGTGTCTGTGTTTTGCAGGTAGTCTGCAAAATAGTGGCAGCACTGTGTGATCTATATGCATTGAGCTATATATAGCTCACACACAGATCGAGAGCTACCTGCACCCCACACAAATGAAGCTGTTTGCCGAGTAACTTAACGTGCTGCTCTGGGTTTCTCTGATTCTCTTCCCTGCAAAATCCCATTAATCAGAGAGCAAATATAGAGCACGACAGGAACGGCTTTTGGCTCTGCAAAGGAAGAACATGTGTGATGGCTCAGTTTGTTTCGGTTTGGATGCTGAAAGTGCTGACGGCCGCTCAGGCCGAAGCCGTGGCCTTTGCAGGACATGGGAAGCTTTTTTGTTCCCCTCCACCATCTTTTGCCCGTTTTTTTTTCCACCCAACTTGATGAACTGGTGACCATTTCCTGGCTCAGACATCATGCCAGAGCATCCTTCCAAATCAAGTTGTTCTTACCTTCTCGCTCCACTTAGACCCAAGTGGGTTCAAGCTGTACTTGTGCCCAGAACTCGAGGGCTAAGGAGGTAAAAATGAAGAAATCAAGAAAGAAAAGCACCCCTTTGAATTGTTTCTCTTTGTGTGGCTCCAGGGACCAGGGCTTTGGGAGTAAATACATTCCTGAGATGTATGATAACATCACAAGCCCTAGCGTTGCCTCAACACCCAGAGCCCAGCTGGGATGACCCTGGGAGAGCTTGAGTGGACTCATCATCTTTTCACAACACAAGCCATGTCTTGGTTGTGTGAGTTTCCAGCCAGGGCCACCACTGCTGGGGACACTTCCACTGCCAGCAGCTCAGGCTGGTCCTCACCATCCCACAGCATCCCAACTCACCCCAAACGTCATGCAAAGCTGCTGCAGCTTCTCCAAGGGGGAAATGCCACATTTCATCCTTCACAAACCAACTCTGCCTGCTTTTAGTTATTTGTTTGTACATTTTTTTGGTAAAGACACAGCTTGCTTTCCTCTCCTCGCCCCAGCACAAGGGCTCGTGTGGCTGCTCCATCCCACAAGTCTCCTTTCCTTTCCTTGGCTTCCCCCAAAAAGAGTTTTCCCTTGCCCACAGCTCCCTGCTATGGCAGGGATTTCTGCAACGCTGCAGCTGGTGGGGCCACGAAGGGATGAAAGGGGGAAAGCAGGCGGCTGAAAGGAAAAGGCAGCCTCCTTCCCCTGGGCCATCAGGGGCTGCAAAGTGAATTAGCTACTGAAATGTGCCCCCGGCTCGTTGGGTAGGAGCGAGCAGGGGCTCTGGGACGTTGGTGGGAAGGAGTCAGGCTGCAGTTGGCGGCCTGGGCCTGGCGTCATTGCGGTCGGGACGTCGGGAACAACCTTGCCACAAAAACTGAAGCCGGGAATCTGAAAATAAAAATATCACACATGATTTGAGGCTTGCTGAAAACATGATTGACTGTTTAATTCCCCCACCACCACTACCACCACCACCTCCTTTCCTCCTAAGCTGGGTGACTCAGCCCTGGCACGGCTGCAGAGGCTTCTCCTGGCTCCTGCCCTTGTCGCGAGACTGGAAAACGGGCCCTCTCGTAAACGCCGGCAGCGGTAATCGCCTGGTGCTCGTGGGGCCCATTAACTACTGCCAATTAAAACACAGCCACTCTGGTTTGTAACAGCCATTCTCCCGCACTCAGCCTGGGGGGCAAAAGCACCCACTCCTGAGAACACGGTCTCCATCTCCTGGGGAGGCTGCTGAAGCCCAAACCACCAGGGCTGAGAGGGTCGAGGATGCCGAAGCGGCTCCGCTGCTGCACACGGGCATGTGAGGCAAAGGCAGCTGCCTGCAGGACCTGCTGGGTTTGGAAAGACAAAAGCACTGATGCTTAAAATGCCACCAAGCCAGGGCACTGCTCTCACAGGTTGGCCTCTGCTGCCAGCAATGGCCACGGGAAATACTGCCTATCGGCCCAGGTCTGTGGTACTGTGGTGCTGGGCAGGAAAATAAACCTCACAGCTCAAGAGGAAAAATGAGTCTCTTGGGATAAAGCATCTCACAAAGTCACTGCTTTTAATCCTGTGCAAAGCTGCAAAGAGGAAAAGCAAGCCAACAACATGAAAAGCATCTGTCCTGGACTGAGCAACCAGAAAATAGTGTTGAAGGAAAACGGGCTCCTTTGAAGCTGGCTTGACACAGGAGCACTGCCGGTGGAGCCTTTGGGCCTAAGATGATTTTGGTTTGCTTTGTTTTTAGTACCTGTAAGTCTTCAGCACTATAGGTAGGGAAGCCCTCAACTGGCCTGGCTCCTCATCCCAGCAGCAAGCAGCCATCTTCCACTTCACAGCCCCAGTAATCACACAGAACTGACCTCAGCCTCAGGTTGCCAGTCCATTTCTGCTCCCTTGCTCACTGTGAGCTGGGGGAAGGCAGAGGGCTGCCTGCTGCCCAGAGCCGACACCATGGGATCCCCACCAGCACATTGCAGCCCCAGCAGTGTTTTGGGACTGTGCCGAGTCCTCTGTGTGGGGGACAAGTTGTTCTGTGCAAGTCATCATGCTGTGTGCTTGCCTGGCTCTTCTCCTGGCAGTCTCTCACTCCGGTCTTGGCTTTTACATTCTTTTTACGCTCTGAGTTTCTAGCTGTAGACATGCACTGAGTGCTTTCCAAATGCAAACCCCAGAATTCAGGCATTTAAAAAACTACCCCCACCAATTCCCTGCTCTAAAGCCCAAACAGCCAGCTCTGGAGGGAGGAGCACACAAGGCATGTCCTGTTATCAATGGCTTCCCTCATCTCCCTGAGCAGCAATGCCTGGGAGAAGCTCAAGGAGAGTGGAAGCTCCCTCATCTCCAAGGGATCACCATGAACTCAACCTTGACCACTCTCAGCTTGACATGGCAGCAGCATGAAGTGGGGCTGGGACTGACCCTGTAGGCACTGTGGAGGTTTTTTACACCATGGCTAGATTTCCCCTGGGGAGGTTTAATGCAGGGAGACAGTTGCTCAGCCCTGGCCAGGCCACGCTGCTTTGTGAAGGCATCCAAAGGAGCATGGCACTACTGCACAACAAACACTCTCCAAGACTCAAAGCAAAGGCCGTGTTGTTTCCTTTCTGCTTTTCCCAGCTTGTAAAATGACACTTGCCTACTTTCAGGCTTTCCTGTGAGTCCAGAAGCTCTCTCCCTGCCACAGTCAACCTGTTCACACAAGATCACAAATCCTCAAGTGCACTTTAAAGTGAAATAAAGAGCATCAAATCCACTTTTGAAGCATAATCATCCACAGGTGCATAAAGTCTCAGAGGCTTTGCAAACCACCCAGCCCACCTCTCTCTGAAGACAGAGTGGAGCTGAGCCCTTGTCTCCCACATCAGAAGCAGCTTGTGATAAAAAGAGGAAGGAAAAAAAAAAACCCAGAATCACAAGAACATTTGCTGCTGGAAGCTGCTCCTGGGAAGAGGAGCAACGTCTGCAAGAAGCCTGTGCACACAACGTGTGCTAAGGAAGGGGATGAGACGTGACACCTCTGCATCTGTTCTTGGCGCAAGAGGCAGAAAACCAACAAGTATCCCCCAGCTTGGGGCCACACTGGGCTCCCATGGAGATACCACACTGCCCATCACCAGCACCCTGCACACTGACCCCAGAGAAGCACAAACCAAATGATTAGAGAGCTTTCATTTGAAAGGCAGTGAGGAGGCGGCTTTCTGCAGATGGCATCAATAGCAGCTCCACTGCCAGCTCCATGGTGTGTCATCAGTTCTGCTCGGCCTGAAGTGATGCAAATATAGAAAACAATGTCATTGTTGCTAGGATTTTCAGGCTCTTGCTGCCTGACCAGGCTGAAAGCAAACAGTGATGCTGAGGAAGGATGGCCATGAGGAATGGTGTTGTTTCAGATGGAGAGGAAGATGAGTAAGTTTTCCAAAGTCTGGGTCCTTTCAGGGCACAAATGCAGGTTTTAAACGGCTCAGCTCTCAGTTATCAATAACACTTTTGGCTCCTGTGGACCTCAAGGATATGTATCTGCTGTGGGTTTTGGGACACTGGTGAGACTCACCTCAGGTGATCCCATGCCCTAGATTTTCTCAGCCCCAGCTCCAAGCTTTGAACTCATGGAAACATCTGAAAGTCAATTCACAACCTGATCAGCAACTAGTATTTCTAAAACAGCAGACACTTGCCAGCTGCCCACAGTCTTTATTCTGCAGTGCCCAGTAACAGGACAAGGGGTAATGGGCATAAGCTGGAACACAGGAGGTTCCACTGGCTCAGCGGGAGAAACTCCTTTGGTGCTGAGGTGAGGGAGCCCTGGCCCAGGCTGCCCAGGGAGGGTGTGGATGCTCCTTCTTGGGAACATCTTCCAACTCCACCTGGACACATTCCTGTGCTCCCTGGGTGAGGGGAAGATGTTTTAGCAGGGGGTTGGACTGGATGAGCTCTGCAGGGCCCTTCCAACCCTTCTCATTCTGGGATTCTATCAAATGTACCTACAGAGACGGATTTTGACTATTGTGAAGGGTCTCAGAAGCCATCCATTTCCCCCCCTGTCATCCAAATTCAGCTGGCTGGACATCTCTATTTTGATTCTTATTGCAGCTACCAGGAGCATTGCCCTGCCTTCCCAGGGTTGCCCTAGTAGCAATAGGCAGCTTTGCACTTCCCATACCCTTTAAACCAGCCATGAATCCCTATTTAGAGAGGCATGGGGTTCATCGTGCTCTATCTTCAAACATCTAAAGATACCTGCACAAGAACCACAGGAGGTCTGAGACTTTTTGAAGCCTGAAACAGGCTCTTGCAAGTCCCTATTTTGTGAGGGAGTTGTGGGCAACACTATCACTCTACTCAAAACCAGGACTGATTTTGTAAAAGCTCTGTGTCCAATGACTAACAGCTCCAAAACTGCTCATGGAGGGCACACGGCTCCTGGAGGTGATGCACCCTCCTCACTGTCCATGGCAACAGCCCACTGCAAGGAGGGCACCACCAGGAAAATGAATTTCCACCTAATCAACTAAAGATCCCCTACATAGCCTGGGAATAGCAGTCAGAGGCTGCTTTGACTGGGAACTGCAAACCACCTCGCTACATCCAGCAGCAGCTGGACAGAGGGCGGCCCTGGCACGGGGCCGAGGATGGGGAGGGGAAAGGAGAGGGGGAACACAGGAAAGCCATCCAAACATCTGACATCCAGTCCCAGCACCACCAGTTTCTTGTCCCTGAAAGTACACAACCATGACCTATTTCCAGGGAATGCGAGAGTCCATTTAAACAAATCCCTGACAAATGAGAGCAAGAAACCATTTCCTCCTTATTTCCTTCCATTAGAAATGAAATACTGCCATTAATCACCAATAAAGAAATCAAACCCCTCAATGCTGCCAATGACTGGTGAGTAAGGTCCTTCTCCTGGAGCTCACCACAGGCTTGACCCCAGGCATAGTGGGGCTATTTCTGGCCATATCGTTGCTTTCTCCTACCATCACTACATTAAACACAAGATATGAAGCTGTTGTCCAGGGCACAGCCTGTGCTGGGGTTAGCTGATGCTCAGCCCTCTGTACATCCCCTGCTTTGGGACTCTAATGAATTGAAATTCTTATTCCAATTAATTTTTCTTTTCCCTTCAGGAAACCACCTCAAATACTGTGTTCAGTGCTGGGCCCCTCACTCACTGCCACAGGGACACTGAGGGGCTGTAGTGTGGCCAGAGTCGGGCACAGAGCTGGGGAAGGGGCTGGAGCACAAGGGTGCTGGGGAGGGGCTGAGGGAATGGGGGTGTTGAGCCTGAAGGAGGCTGAGGGGAGACATGACTGACATCTACAACCATGACAAGAGGCTGTGTGGGGTGGGAGTCAGTGTCTTCTCCCAATATAGCAAGTGATAGGACAAGAGGAAACAGCATCAAGATGCCCCAGGAGAGGTTTAGATTGGAGCTGTTTCCCTGAGAGGGGTGTCAGCCCCTGTGCCAGGCTGCCCAGGGAGCTGGAGGAGTGCCCAGCCCTTGGAGGGATCCCAAAGCCGTGGAGCTGAGGTGCTGAGGGCCATGGGTTAGTGATGGGCTGGACAGGGTGAGGGGAGGGGTTGGATTCAATGAGTTTAAAGGGCTTTTCCAACCAAAATGGTTTATGATTCTATGTGCAAAAGCCCTTTGGAAATATCAGGCCCCACATCACTTACTAACACCTTCTAACAAGAGCTGTTGATATGCAGATCCTCTGGCAGCCTCTAACCACAGTGACCTTTTCATCCTGCTCCCTAAGAGTGAATCCCACCTCCAAGATGGCACTGAGCAAACCTCATGGTGTCTGTGAGAGCCCTCACAGCCCAGGGGAAGCAGCTGGTCCCTGGGACACCGTGTCCCAGCCTGGCACTGCCAGCAGCAGCTTGCTGGTACATGAGCAATTCTCTCCAGCAAGAAGAGGAAGGCAAACACTAGCTTACAGGAATTGTTCCTGCATTTACAGACTTGTCTTGAGGAGATAACTTCAGTCTGGTTTGCTTTTTCTTGTTGAGCCAGATTAGGACCTTGCATGTGCACCAAGCATGGAGCTGCTGGCTAAATGCTGTTGGCAAAACACAGCCCCCCACAACCCTCAGTGACAGCTGTGCTGGATGCGTGTGGCTCCGAAGACCAGCAGCAGGAGAGACTGCAGCAAGGTGCCCTGACATCAGCAGTGCAGATGGCTGAGGCAGAGAGGCCTCTGTGCCCCAGCAAGCACTGGCCATGAGGAAATCACTGGAGCTCTGTGCAAAGAATGCCAAATACACCCTTTCCCCAGGCAGACTGGCCATTAGCAGCAATGCTGTGGGTGCTGAGCACACAGGGATGCCCTTGTTTCTGTAGCTGGTCAGAGTGTTCCCCTGGGAAATGGGGAGACTTGTTTCACAGGGGTGCTGTGGGGGAGAGCATGGCACTGACTGTGGGGTGCTTATGCTGTGCTGCTCATGTTTTAGCTGGGGAGTCACAGCCAGGCTGCTTATGCAGCCATAGGATGGGGATGTTCCATAGAATGCTCCCAGCCACGGTGCTGCCCTGCCACCTCGTCCAGCCCTCCCATACCCACACTGCCACTGTCCCCAGGAACAGATCTCACAAGAAAACACGAGACAAGCCCCAGAGACACCCCTGCCACTGCTGTCCCATGGGTGAGGACCTCAAGTGCTGCCCTTCAGCTCACAGCCCCAGTCCTCACCATGCTGAGAAACCAAAACTGCTTCCAGTCCAGCACAGCCCAAACAGCTTCCTGCCCTGGTGCTTATCTCCATGGCCAGGCAGCCTCAAGGAAGCCCAAACCCTCACACCATTGCTCAGTGGCTGCTGGCCAAGGGTGCGCTTGTGTTCCACACAAACACGAGCAGGGTCAGTCACTGCTGCAGGCACGGCAAGCCGGGACAGCCACGTGCTCCCCGGGAGCAGCACAGCCTGAAGGTAAACACTTCTGACCTGATCTCACCCTCACATCACACAAACCCACACAGACACATCCTCCTTGCCCTGGGGATCCTGATGCCTCTCTGGGGAAGGCCTCTGGGGTCTGTGTTTCATGGCAGCAGAGGTCCAGTGGTTGGGCAGAGGCTGTGTCATGTCCCCACATCTGCTGTTCCCCCAAAGCCTGGTCTTTCTTTGGTCACCTCCTCCTAAGGACTCCAGAGGATGCCAACAATGATCCCAGGGTGCAGATTGAACACAGGGCAGTCCCCAGAGGTACCTTCACCAAGGTGTAAAGTCCCAAACATCCCCAGGTATGAAATCTCTCACCGCTGCACTCAGCACAGCACCTGATGCACATGGCTTTGCTCCTGCATGAGAGCTCTCAAGGAGGAGAAGATGACCTGGCACATGTTGTGTCCCTCATACCCCCTCAGATGAACTCCACAACCCACTTCACAAAGGTCCAGCAGCACGAGCCAAACCTCAGGCAGTTCATGGGACACGTGCCCACGTGTGCTTGCTGTAGCACACAGATGGATTCGGCATCAACTGGGTACGAAGCCCCTGCTCCTCAAAAACAAGGCTTGCTGTCCTGGCACAGGAGCCACTCACCTGCCATAAATGTCCATCCTGAGCTCCAAAATCTTCCTGAGAAATCAATTGAGCATTGCTCAAGAACACAGCAGTGCTCAGCTGGGGTACTGCATTCACTCTGAAAGCCAAGCTAGCCAATGCCTCCAATGGTGAATCTCCAATGGTGGTTCCGTCACAGCATTGGGTGAGTCTGGCACAAGATGACTTCCCCTGCAGATCAGCAGTTCCCATCACGAGCTGCTGCTGNGCTGCACTCAGCACAGCACCTGATGCACATGGCTTTGCTCCTGCATGAGAGCTCTCAAGGAGGAGAAGATGACCTGGCACATGTTGTGTCCCTCATACCCCCTCAGATGAACTCCACAACCCACTTCACAAAGGTCCAGCAGCACGAGCCAAACCTCAGGCAGTTCATGGGACACGTGCCCACGTGTGCTTGCTGTAGCACACAGATGGATCAACTGGGTACAAAGCTCCTGCTCCTCAAAAACAAGGCTTGCTGTCCTGGCACAGGAGCCACTCACCTGCCATAAATGTCCATCCTGAGCTCCAAAATCTTCCTGAGAAATCAATTGAGCATTGCTCAAGCACACAGCAGTGCTCAGCTGGGGTATTGCATTTACTCTGAAAGCCAAGCTAGCCAATGCCTCCAATGGCGAATCTCCAGTGGTGGTTCTGTCACAGCATTGGGTGAGTCTGGCACAAGATGACTTCCCCTGCAGATCAGCAGTTCCCATCACGAGCTGCTGCTGAGGCCTTTCTTGAAGACATCCCTGGGGACAAGGTACCAGAGCAGCTGTCCCTGCCTGCACACACACTGTGAGGCATCATTGCATCGACTTCTGCACATATTTCTGCAGACAAGCTAAAAGGCAGGTGGGAATGTCAGGAGGAGACATGGGGAGGCAGATCCTGTGCTCTGTGGGTGAGAGTTGACATGTGAGGTCCCCAGGGCATGTGAGTGATAAGGCTGTGGGACCTGAAGATAGAAAAGATTGAGGGGGGAATCTCATTAACATGAGTATTTAAAAGGTGTTTGGCAAGAGGATGAGGCAGCACTTCTTGTCTCCCGTGACAGGATAAAGGGTAACAGGCACAGGCTGGAACACAGGGAGTTCCACTTAAACAGAGGAGAAACTCCTTTGGTGCTGAGGTGAGGGAGCCCTGGCCCAGGCTGCCCAGGGAGGGTGTGGAGGCTCCTTCCTGGGAGGTTTCCAAACCCACCTGGTCACGTTTTTGTGCCCCCTGAGCCAGGGGAAGCTGCTTTAGCAGGGGGTTGGGCTGGATGAGCTCTGCAAATCCCTTCCAACTCCCTCCAATTGTATGATACAGCACCCCAAGCCTCTGCTGCAAACTCTTCACCAACCAATCATGAGCAACAAGCAAGCACAAGCCCCTCAGCAAACCTGAGCTGACAACTCACCTAGAGAAACAGCAGGGAATTTGTTAAACTGTGCTGGGAGTCACTTATCTCCATCCAAACATCCTCCCCAGAGGAGATGCACCCAGCAAGGGGCTAGAGGCAGCAGGGCAAGGGCTCAAGGCAACTAAAACCCTGGTGCCACAGGTATTTTGCACCCTGCAGCCACGCTGGGGGCATGAAGAAATGCCAAGAGCATGCAGAGCATCGATAAGGGCAGCGGGTAGGAAACACCACTGAACTCCTTGAGTTTCATCAAGGGGTTGACAATAGCCAGGCCAGCTGCC
Organism: Urocolius indicus; assembly: GCA_013401255.1. Lineage (NCBI taxonomy): Eukaryota > Metazoa > Chordata > Aves > Coliiformes > Coliidae > Urocolius > Urocolius indicus. The sequence goes on from WBNH01003326.1 coordinate 184,984, forward strand.
AACTTTCCTCTCGTGCACCCAGCAACAAGTGAGTTTGGAAACCTCAGCAAAGAGCTGGAAAGCAAAGAAACATTGCTGAAGGAGGGAGTTTTAATCTAGATTTCCTTTTTCTTCCCTGAATTCCAGCTACTTTTGCTGGGAGATGGTGAGAGACGTCCTCTGGAGCAGGACTGAGCTGAGGGGCTGCCCTTGCTTGTCCCCTTTGCTTAGGAGGGAGCAGAGGAAATGAAGGTCATGAAACTCAAGAGCAGAGGTGAGGAGGGGGGAACACAACATTTCTGGGTAAATATTTAGGTTTTGCCTATAAACTCCCTGCTGCAACCTTTTCCAGTGCAGCTGGATGCTTTTTGCATGTCAAAGCTGGGATTTTCAATGCAAATGCTGCTGAGCAGCCAAAGCTGGGCCCGGCTGTGGTCCCAGGGACTGTGGGTGCCAGGGCACCCTCTCTCTGCTGGCCCCCAACCACTGATGTGGGGAAACCCTCAGTCCTGCTGGAGCATGGGATGGAAAGGAAAAATCCTCAAAGGCATCTGGCTCAAGGAGGTGCTGGAATGAAGGTGTTTCTTGTCCTAAAGAAGATGGGGAACTGTGAAGGTTGGGGAGGTGATTACACCACCCTGCAGGGAAAAAAAAAGTTGGTTTAAAGCCAAGAATCTTTATCTAGCAGCAGAAATTGAGTGAAAAAGTAGCATATTTGGGATGTGAGCTCTGCAGTGGGTTTATGTTATACAGACTCAGTCAAGCCTTCTGACAACCTGGGAGGATGCACACATCCCAAAATTTTCCCTTCCTGGAGGCTGGGAACATGGTGTGATCTTGATTTTGGGCAGAGCAGGAACAGCCATAGGACCACATCACACTGTCACCTCCAATGCAGATAGGGCTCCCATCCCTGCCCCTTCCCAGGGTGGCAATGAGCATCCCCAGCCCCAGCAATTAACATCAGCACAGGCCACTGGGTTTGCAAAGTGTTTGGGATTTGCATTGGATTAAGTGCCAGGAAAATAAAGGCCCAGCAGTTCCTTCTTGCAGCTGGGCCAGGGAGGACAAAAACCCCAAATGTGATGTAAAAGGGGGCAAGAGCTGGGACAAGGGGTGGGACCTGGGGAGGCTGAGTGGCAGCCAAGGTGAGCACAGGCAGCGTCAGGACAGCTCGTGGGGCTTTGGCCTCTCTGCTTCAGTGCAGAATTTGTATATGGAAAAAACATGCCATGAGCACGACAACAGCCCTGCTCCATCTGGATAAATAGTTAACTGAGTAGTCAAAATAGCTGGTGCTATGAAACAGCTGCTGGGACAGGAGACAGCAGCAGAGGAGAAGCATCGCTGGAAAAAATGGGCCAGGAGGAAGGAAGTGCTGGAGGGAGGGGGAGAGGTAACAGGCCCCCAGGGAGCTGAGCATCCCCCCCAGCAAAGCCAGAGCATCAACCCACAGCCCTGGGCTGGGTGTGAGCAGCAGCAGCTGCTGCTGGTTTGCCTGTGGTTGGGGCAGCCTCAGGGGCCTGAGCAACAGCCAAGGCACTGGGCAGCCCTGGGGGGTGTGGAGCCTCCCTGGTTGTGACACCCAGCCACACACTTTGCTCAATGTAGGACAGGCTCAGCACCTCCATGGAGGCTTTTCTTAAGCATCTCCTGTGAGGAACAAGGAAGTTCACACTGAGAAGTGGCTAGAGGTTCAGCATCAACTCCTCCTACTCCCCAGACCCATCCCACCCCCAGACCCCCTGCAGCAAAGCTCTTCATTAGAACATTTTGACCAGGATGGAGCCTCTCAGAATCCCAGACTGGTGGGGGCGGGAAGGGCCCTGCAGAGCTCATCCAGCCCAAAACCCTGCTAAAGCAGCTTCCCCTCACCCAGGGAGCACAGAACGTGTCCAGGTGGGTTTGGAAACCTCCCGAGAAGGAGCCTCCACATCCTCTCTGGGCAGCCTGGGCCAGGGCTCCATCACCTCAGCACCGAAGGAGTTTCTCCTGTTTCAGTAGAATTCCCTGTGTTCCAGCATGTGCTCATTACCTTTCCTTACCCATGGGCACCAGGATGCTTTGCAACCCCCTTCAATTGCAGCAGAAGAGACATCAGGATCCCCTTCCTGAAGGAAAAACCCCAAGCTGAGACTGAATGTTGCCATGATGTGGTATCACATCAGTGATTCAGAGCCCCTGCTGAGCACACAGCCTTCCCAGGCCCTCCCCCAGCCTTCTCAGCTCTTGTTCCCCAAAAAACACAGCTCTTCTTCCCAAGGCAGAGAGAGAGAGCTACAGCTACCCTGCCCCAGCCATTGTGCTCATATCCCAGCACTAATTACCCAAATCACTCCCACCTAGGGAAAATTCCATCCTACCAGCACTTCACACACCTGTGAGGACACTCCAGCCACCAGCCAGGGGCCAACACACTTGCACTCACCCACCCACTGATGGGCTTGCAACAGGAGAACTCTTCCTTTCCAAATGCTTCAGGAGCTTTAGGTCCTTCCTTTTTCTGATGATGATTTAGTGAATCTCAGCAAAGGCAGGACAGGAGCAGCAGATGCTGTGGGTGCATTTGAGGAGGGTGGTAGGAAGCATGGCAGATGGCTCTAGTCCCAGTGCCAGTGTGTGATGGACAGTGAGGACTTGATTAAAGGATGATTAAAAGATACATTAACCCTTTGAAAATTAGGATTATTCCATGATGTAGCTGAGCAAACTAGGAAATATCTAGGTTGGAAAAGGCTCTAAAATGTCCATTTTCCCAGGGAGAATGAGGAGTGGGGGGAAGGAAAAACAAGTCCTTCTGCTTTGGACAAAACATTGTCTTTCTCCCAAATCCCTTTGTTTTCATTGTGGTGTTTGGAAGCGTGGTCAGGGAGGGAGGGTGATAGAAAAGAACTGATTTCCAAACAAGAGTAACTTGAAATTGAAAAACAATGTAAATATTTGTCCTGCTGGAGTGAAAAGGGCTGCTCCAGCGTTGTCGAGATCTCCTCTCAGCCCTGTCTCCCTGCCCGGCGTGGTTTGTTTGACAGTTTATGACAAACCAACAGTTGGAGAAAGCTGCTGGATTTTTCCAATGGAAAAGAGCAGAAGAGATGCTTTTTGTATAAGTTCCACCAATTATAGTGCCTCACTATGGCTGCTGGGAATTTTCCATTGCTGGAAATCTGAACTATCCAACCTGGGTGTTTTTTTCTGGTTTTGTGATGTGCAGGCAGGTCGGCAGCTGCTGCCACGCCACACGTCCTGCTCCTCACAACCCTCTTCACTTACAGAAACATCCACCCCAGGGGGACTAATTGCTCCTGAAAACCTTGTTTTCCACCCAACAGCAGCGTGGTTTTGTCTGAGGATGGAGTGAGGAGCAACAGGAGAGCTGGGCCACAGCTGAACCCCTCCAGCCATTCCCCCTGCCCTTCCTGCTGGCACAGGAGCAGCTGGCCAGATGTGCCTGTGCACCAGATGTGCAGTGCCACAGCAAACCCTCTGACAGGTATCTCCACGGAGCTGGCATCAGGGACATGGCCCATTTTATAGCAGATCCTAAACAGCTCCAATTTCAGGCAAGCTGTGACAGCTGAAACACAGCACTCAGGGTCAGCACACGCACAGGGCTGCCTGAGGTGCAGGACCTCAGTGGCATTGCTAAACCCAGCCTGAATGCTATTGAAATGCTAGAAAGCCTCAATAATAATGCCTTAATGCTATAAAAAGCATTAAAGGTTTTGGAGGTTTTCTTTTTTTCTGCCCCCATCACATCCTAAATCCATTACATTCATCAGAAACACCATTTCCAACACATCCAACAGTTAGAGGCAGGACAGCAAATAGAGGTTTATTCAGGTGAAATCAGGAGGAGGTTTGGTTTAGTTATTAGGTTGCCAGCTTGCAGAAAAGTAAGGCCAAATCCTGGAAAGCTGCTCCTTGCCCTTAGCCCATCCTTGGCACCAGCACCATCACCCCTGTGCCCAGCTGTGTGTGTGTGTGTGTGTCCCCCATCACCTTTAAGACTTCTCCCCTCTCCTTTTCAGCACCTCTTTGTGCCTCAGCCCAAAAAGGGCTGGAGCTCTGGCACTATGGGAGGCAATGTGGCAGGCCATGGGTGGATTTCCATGTGTGGCTGCAGAGGCTGGCTGGGGCTGTGGGCGCTGGGGCAGCCTCCGGGAGGCAGCGGGAGGCAGCCGTGCCAGGGGTCGGTGCATGGGGCAGGGAAAGCAGAGCCGGCGGCTCTCACGGCCCCAGGACCACGGACAAACCTCGGCTGGGGAAGAAATGAAAAGCAGGAAGAGAAAAGCAGGGTCATTATGGTCTGGTTGGCTCAATAAGATCAAGATAAAGCCTCTTTGCTCATGGAAATGCATTTGATAGCCATCGCAAGTTGCCCAACACCCTATGCAGGGGAAGGGAAGTTCCCCCAAGATCGTTTCCAGCTCTGGGTGTTTCTCTCTGGGCATGCAGCAGCCATAACTCAGCTGGTGTATGTGCTATTTTTGCAATGTCACTAAAGGGTGACACAACCTCCCCTGGGAAGGTGCCTGGTGCTCAGGTGGGGGAAAAAAACAGCCCCTTGCTCCACGCTGCGCTGCAGCCCAAGCTGGGGCACGAAGCCAATATCCCAACAGTACTAATCTGAGGAGGTTTATGCATGTGTGTGGGAGGAAGCATTCAGTGAGGAAACCCCATGGTATAGCTGCACAGTTCCTGCTGCTGGGCTATGGGGACATCCCTGTCCCCTGCCCTGCCCGAGGTGCCTGCTTTGTCCACACACCTCCCAGCCAGCCACACTGTCCCCAGCCCTGCTCCACCATGAGCACAGTGATTTCAAGAGTAAAAGGCACAAAACAGAGCTGTGACCAGGAGCCCTTTTGCTGAGCAGGGCTGGTTTGAAGCCATTGCCTGCAGACAACCAGTCCCAGGAAAGCAAGGAGTTTCCTTCTTGGGGAAGGGCGATGAGGGTGCAGGACCAGGGCTGAGCTTTGCTCAGTGTTTTTATTTAGGTGGCAGAGAAATCTGACTGCCACAGAAAGGAGCTGGAAAAACAAACAGGTGTGTCCGGCAGCAAAGGGGCCGTAGCTATAGCAATGGGACAGGCCCTGTTGACAAAAGGCTGCACAAAGGACCTTCTTTCGAGATTAAAAGCGGTTTATGAGCTGGCAGAGCTCCCTGGGAAAGAGCCTGGGCTGTGGCCATGGGAGGGAGTAGCTGAAAGAGCAGGATGGGGCAACATGCAGCAGGCACAAAGCTGCTGCCTCCAGCTTCCACTTCAGGGCCTGGGCAGGGAGAGGTTCCTCAGTGACCCATGGAAAAGGGGTGGTTGTACATGGGGCTGCTCCACAGTGCACAGGCAGCAAGGTCCAGGCACCTCAAAGGGAGTGGTTTAATTCTGGGGTCACTGCTCTTCCAAGGGGCAGCATTTGCAGTGGCAGCCTGGGGCTAATGCTTGCTGGCTTTTAGAGCTCTCCAAAGTGTGGGAGTATAGGTGGTGGGTGCCTTAGCTGGGTGACACTCTCAAGCCTCCCTTGCCTCCATCCCCAGGTGTGCAATGGGAGTAGCAAAACGCTGCTGCTGCTGCTGGGTTGTGCAGCTGCTCAGGGCAGTGGACAAAGCAAAGCCATGAAGCACAGCAGGTTGACACTCAACCAGAGCCAGCACACTGTGGTGGGGGATGCAGCCTCCCCAAACAGCCATGGGGCCCTGGCTTGCTTTCCTCCTCCTGCATCCCCTGCAGAAAGATCTCCTGGGACATCTGCCCCAGCACAGAGAGATGTGGGAGCCAAGAGTTCAGCTGTGTTGGCAGATCAGAGGGTCAAGCTGGGGCAGAGCATGGCCTGGGGAGTCACAGTGTGCTGAGCCATGTTCTGAGCAGGGGACAACCCCAACACAAGCCCCAGTAAGACCAGTGCTGCCACACAGGGCACAACACTCTGAGGGGAGGCCAAGAGAGCAGGAATTTCCCTCAGGAAAACTCCTCCTGATCAAGAGCCCAGGAAGAAAACCTCTATAGCCAGGGGCAGAGCTGTCCCAGCAGTGACACGCCTGAGACTTGCAACTTGTTGCAGGGCAGCTTGTAGCCATGGAGCTGCTGTACCTGCAGCTGCCCCAGGCTCAGGAGCCTCAGAGGGCTCCTCTGCAGGCAGCGGCTGCTGGGGCTGGGCAGAGCTGGCACCACGTCCTCAGCCCTGTGGGGTGTGTGTGCAGCAGCTCTGGACCCGGTGTGTGCTCAGCCCCGTGGGCTCCGGCAGCTGCTGTGGGGGCGGCCGTGCTGCCGGGGCCCTTCTGCCGGGGCTGCTGCGGCAGCAGGAACAGGCGCTTCCCGCTCGCTGTGCGGCACACGCTGTCCCAGCCCCGCAGCCCCAGCTGCCTGCCAAAGGCTGGGGATGTGCTTGAGGCAAGGAGCTGGGAAGCAAACACAGGATTTTTGCTGCAGAAGAACCCCTGTGGCAGCAGCAGCCCCTCACCCTGCCACAGGCACCAGCAGCTCTGAGCCTGGGCGCAGCTGCCCCGCACCACCGTGGGCACAGGGGCCATGAAGGTGCTTTAGTGAACACTGGAAAGAGAGCGGGCAAAAACCTCCAAGGAACTGGAGAGATCTTTCTAATGCTCTTCTAGTATCATAGAATTGTTTTGGTTGGAAAAGACCATTAAATCATGGAGTCCCAGCCCTCCCCTCACCCTGCCCAGCCCACCACTAACCCCTGGCCCTCAGCACCTCAGCTCCACGGCTTTGGGATCCCTCCAGGGCTGGGCACTGCCCCAGCTCCCTGGGCAGCCTGGCACAGGGGCTGACACCCCTCTCAGGGAAACAGTTCTGCCTCAGCTCCAATCTCACCCTCCCCTGGGGCAACTTGAGCCCATTTCTTTTTACCATATCACTCTCTTCTTGGGAAATCAAATTCCACCTCACTCCAGCCTCCTTTCAGGTAGTTGCAAAGAGTGATCATGTCCGCCCTCAATCTCCTCCAGACCAAGAAACCCCAGGTCCCTTATAAGACTTGCTCTCTAGCCTCTACACTGATTGGGGCTGAGGAGATCTCGTGGAGCAGAGCAGCATCTCTCGTTTCTATAGTGCATGGCACGCACCTGCATGATGGACAAGCCCTGGAACCTCCAGGACCTCAGGTCACAGTCCTCATACCCATATTCCCCCCTCACCTTTGTGCAGATTTCATTAACAAAAAGCTATAATCTCCCGGGCACAGGCTCTGCTGGTTTTAAGTATTATTAGTACAAAATTCAAGAGGGATTTGCTTTACTCTCAGCCAGCCTTTGAGTTTCTGGTAAATAAAGCAACTATTTTCAGCTCTTTAGGCCCTGCCTGCACAGGAGATTTGCCTCCCTCAACTGAATGACAATGCAGGAGCTGCAGCAGTGAGCCAGCACACAGGGGGAGGGCAGCCAGCAAACCCTCTGAGATGCCATCAAGCTTGGAAGAAGCTGAGTCATCTTCTGCAGACAAATAAGGTGCCAAAAGATCAAATGCATCATGGAGGATTTTGTGATCAGCGAAGGAGTGGAGAAAAACACAATTCAGAGCACACCAGGAGGACAACTATTGAAGGCAAAGCTGTGGTGTTTAAAATCCAGCAGCATCTCCAACACTGACCCCACAGAGGACAAAATGCTTGTTTCTCTTCACATGTGAACATTTACAGCATGAAGGAACAACAGCATTGTAAAAGATAGATGAAAACACAATTGGTGGGGTGAAAAAGAAGCCCAGCCTGCTCCTCTGAGGAACACAGAACCCAAGGGGGGGGTGGGGGGAGGGAGTGTTATTTGTGTGAAACCATTGACATTTTTGATGAATGAGTTTCCTGGGGGTGGTTTACGCAAAGGAGAAGGGTAAGAAACACAGCCATGACATATTCCCAAGCAAACAGATGAGACTAAAGGTCTCCTGACTCAACACATCTCCTGACTCAAGCGTTCATCTTTTTTGTCTGTTCTGCCTTTGCAGATTGTGCTGGATGCAGGAGGAAGCTGTGCAATTGGTGAACTCCATCTCAATAGTGTGTCTGTTTGGGCTCCCAGGCAACAGAAGCAATTTGAAGGCTACCTTGAAACACTTAACTAGATCATAGAGTCACAGAATCATAGAATGGCAGGGTTAGACATGTTTAATAAGTGAAATACAGAATAAGGATAAGCCTGGTGATGAACTGAAGCCCTAACAAATGTCTAGCTGCTAATGCATATTGAAGTCCTCTCATTATAGTGGTGTCTGCTTATGGAGACAGGCTGAGAGAGGTGGGAGGTGCTCATTCTGGAGAAGAAAAGGCTCTGGGGAGACCTTACAGCAGCCTTCAGTACCTAAAGGGACCAGCAGGAAAGCCAGAAAGGGACTTTTTACAAGGACCATGTCACGATAGGATGAAGGGTGATGGCTCCAAACTGAACCAGGGCAGATTTAGATCAGATCTGGGGAAGCGGTTCTTCCCTGGGAGAGTGGTGAGATCTTTGCCCAGAGAGGCTGTGGCTGCCCCATCCCTGGTAGTGTCCAAGGGCAGGTTGGATGGGGCTTGGAGCAGCCTGGGCAAGGACAGGTTCCTCCAGCCCATGGCAGAGAGTGGGGATGAGATGATCTTTAGGGTCTCTCCCAACCCAAGCCTGGACATCTATTTTTCTCTCTCCCATATGAATGTAAGAAATATCTATAAAGGATTCCTGTACTGATTAGAAAGTATAAAGTCAGTTTCCTGTGATTCCTCAGGCATCAACATCTGTGACCTGTGACCCAGAATTACAGATGGATCTTCAGCAACCTGGGGCTGATGGCAGCAACTGCTCTGCAACCCAGAGCTGCTAAGCCCTTCCAGAGCAATCCACAGCAGTCATCCCCAACACAGAAATAACCCTGCCATGTAGTATGAGGAAACTGCATCTGGCTAAAGAGACATGGTGCCTATATGAAGATAAAATCGTTACCAAAACATGATGCACATCACTTTGTCTCTTTTCACTTCATGTTTCTCCCTATTCCTGATGCAGCAGCAATGCCTCAAATGAGCAAAGCAGCAGCTCCTCTGGAGGCCACGAAGGTGTTTTGTTGGTTCCTAGAAATGTTATGTGATTGAGAAGTGGGAATTTATTTAGAATCATTATGGTTGGAAAACACCTTTAAGCTCATGGAGTCCGAGCCCTGAGCTCCCACTGCTGAGCCCTCCACTAAGCCATGGCCCTAAGGCAGGAGGGTGACAGCTGCTCTCCCAACCCACCTCCACAGGGGTGTATTAAAGATAAAGGGAATGACTCATTACAAGTTTTTAGGCATAAAGTACTAAGAGGGTGTGAAGTTTAGCACTGACCTTACCAACAGCTCCTGGAAGACAGCAAACACCAGCTGAGAGCAGCAAAAGCCAACTCCAGCTCTCCCTGTGTCCCAGGGGAACACCACACAGCTGGGCTCTGAGGAGGAAGGTGCAGCAAGGCACAGAGATGCCCTAAAGCAGGGCACAGAAGTGAGACACAGCTTTAAATGTATTGCTATAGCCACTACCCAGAGCTATCAGAGAGAGAATACAATGAAGCTCACCACAACTTGCAAGCCCAAACAGGGATGGGACTCTGTCCAGTGTGCTTACGAGGAGAAGACAGGGAAGGCATTTATCACCAACCGTGGGCCAGATCCTGTGCAGAGAAGGGTCTGGCACTCAATCCTGAGCACAGGCAAGGATCAAAACGGCTTGGAGTGTGATGCTACAGGGGTAGTAGGTGATGCTGACAGAGTGGTTTGGAAATAAGCCCCTGAGCTAAGGTACCACTGACAAATATTTGCAGGCTCTTTGGTTTTACATTGCTTTAGTGTTCATGAAACGGGCTCTGCCCATGCAATGCAAGCTTCAATATTTGTTATTTGCACTGCAAATGTTAAACAGAAAAACCCCCAAAAAACAGAGATTTGTGGCAAGCCAAACAGAAAAGTGGGAGATGGCAAGAAACCACATCCACAATCCCCCAACTCATTGAAGCTGTCAGAGAAGCATTAGCAGGAGAAGCTCCTTAACTCACTGCCTTGCACCAGACGCTGGCTCCAAACCAGCTCAGTTATCCTTTCACCACTTTGTCTGAATGTAGAAAACACAGGAATTCTCAGCCCTTGAAGATAAACAGAGTGAATCTCTAAATGCTGAGCAGCCCTTCAGGAGTGGCTGCCATTCCCATCTGCTTACCAGCAACATTTTCAGTTGGAGGAAAGAAGTTTTGGGGTGGTTTTTTTTCTCCTCACTGTTCATTCCTCTTTGGGTTACATATACCCAGTTCTCAGCCTCACAACAATGTTGCAGCCCTGGCTCTGGGCTGGGGACCAGCTTTTATTATTTGTGCTTTCTTAGGTAAAAATCAGGAAAGATTACTGCAGCACAGACCTGATTACATTTGACCTGAGCATCATGGAAAGAATGAGCTTTAATCTTACTTCCTTCACCTCTTACTTAATTCCGTCCTTATTTCTCTCTTGTTCACATGCATTGGAATGGATTTCTTTGCTTGCAAGTTAGAGATGGGACAGATTTCTGTTTCCTCTTACCAAGCCCAGCACAGTTCCTGGGTTTTTTTCAGGCCATTTTACCAATGCAGAGTCTTTGTTCCAACTATTAGCCAGCCTGACCTCCTAGAGACTGGCTGAGTGCTGAAAAGCATCTTCTTCATGTTTATTACTATGTTTTCCAGCATTGCAGGAGTTGACCAAGTCAAGCTTTTTATAGGCTCCCCATGGCTGTGGTTGTTGGTCCCCTGAAAACAAGGGATGATGCTGGTGCTGGTGGCTTCCCCAGCTGCTGCCCAATCCTTCTGGTTGGAAGAAACCACAGTCATCCTTACAAAGTACCACATCAGATTAGTAGGCCTTGCCCTTCTCCAAATGCACATGGATGTTATAGCACATGGTTTTTAGTGGATGGGCACTCCAGCTTGAAGATGGTGTAAAAGGGAAGGTCTTACCCTAACGTTTGCAAGGACAAAACCATTTCCCACTGGAAATGTTCCACCTCAGGCTGTGGAAAGTCTGGGCATCTGGGCTAGTTCTGTTTTAAATATAGTGTAGCATTCTCCTAAAAGCAGGTTAAAAAACCCTCAGCCACTTAGAAGCTATCTGGCAGCCCAATTTTGATCTCTTGGAAGGAAAAGAGTCTTAACTAACAATGTGAAACAGAGTGGTTCCCAGACATCATGGCTAGGACCTGTGACATTCCAGTGCCTGAGACCACACTCATTTAACAGCAGATTGAACTGAATGTATTAGATGGACCACCTGGCTCCCACTGGCTGACATCTCAAGGCTGGTTGCCTCAGGGAATGGCCCTCACTCTCCCACAACTTAACAATCACACCACATATTGATATTTACCAATATTGCCTAATAATACCACTCTCCAAGCCTGTGGAACCAGTTGAAACAACTTACAGCTTTAGGGAAACACAAAAAGATGTTGACTTCATCACTTAGACCTCCCTGAACAACTCTTTCCTAGAGCCAAGCCCAAGGTAAATAAGCCTTTAAACTAAGGCCATTGGATCAGGCAGGCACAAGCACCTTCACTAATCAACACCACTAATTAGAACCAAGAGATACTAACACAAACAGCAGCTTTGCAAGAGACATCTAAGGCCCCAGCTGTGTGTTTGGGGTCTGAAAGTAAATAAATAGGAGGCACAGAAAGGAATGGATATCCATGGGAAAACTTCATTTGTAGGATAAGGCAACTGGAATGTGAACAGCAGGGCTGGAAATTAAGAGAAAGCTCCCGAAGTCTGTACCCTTGCACAGCTCAATACAGAATCAGATCCATCTAACCACAGGAGGAAAAGCAGGTTTGCTTACAGGCAAACCCAGAATCTCACTGCAAACTCAAGCATTTCACATTGATTGAGGAGAGAAGCAAACAAAACCCAGACACTGTGTTGTAGGATTTTTGTCTTTATAGAATTTGTACAATATATTTCTCTTCATTTGCATATTTTACCCACATCTGTAGCTTTCTTTTTACATGTTGAACTGAACTGGAAGAAATCTAAAGGTCTGATATATTTTAAACAACTGATAAAAATTGCAAAGTAGTAAACCCTTAAGAAAAGAAATTATAAAACTCTCTTTTGGAAGTGTTTAATGAAAAGCAAGTCAAAGGTGTCATTGGGAACAACATGGCTGGTTTGAAACACATCACAGGTGGTTCAGGCAGGACAACTCTTTTTGTTGGGTGGGTTTTGTATTTGTTTTTTGTGGTTGGTTTTTTTTATTTTACATTAGGCACTCGTACTTCAGTGACCTTCTTTCATTTACTTCCTCTGGATAAGAAAGGTTATTGTTCTGTTTACTCTACCATGCTACAATATGTGCAGACGTAACTGGAGGCGACGCGTGAGTGACTTCAAGATGTGCTTTTGTCATTTGCTTTTACAAATTCTACACCAAGGTGGAAGGAAGGAAAGAAGGAAGGAAGGAAGGCTGCAGAGTGCTCATACACTGAAGCTGAAGGATTTTTTTTCCTGAATGGAGTTTAAAGATGTTTGTTCCAATGTTCTATGGACAAACTATTCCATGCACTCCGGCCGGAGCCAGTATTAAACATTCCAGAAACTGGTTGATTTGTTTGGATAGTTAATGGCAAGGCTGATAGCAGCAATGTTTTTCAGGGCCTAAAAAAGAGAAAGAAACACAAAGTCAAAGCAAAGATCCTCCACAATCCGAAACTGTAAAGAAATCCTGGTATGAAATGAAACAGGACTAGAGAAATCCCCAGCCCGTTTCTAGCCGGTGCCAATAGTGCAGCAGTTGTCATTCATCCAGGCAGTTTCAGCAAGGCAACTGCATTTCCAGCTGCTGAAACACCAGCCCCTGTCCCCATTTCCATGTCTTGGCAGTTGAGAGATTAGTTTGGTAAAACAGCTATACCTGATGACACCCAGCAGGCAGCTTGTGGCACATCCTCTGGCCCCTGAGGTAGAGCAGCAGCTCTGCACCCCTCATTCACAGATTTCAGGCGTCTGTCACAGGATGGTAAAGCCCAAGTACAGTCCTGTCTACTAAATAAAACTCCACTGGGCAATCAGAAGTCATTCCTTGCCTCAGTCTGCCTGAGAAAAGATCCAACAGCCACACATTACTGGGGCTGTGCAATGTCATTACCTGTGCTGTGCAGCGATGAAGATGATCTTCAGTATTTAAGGCAAGCAAATACTCCTGTAGAGATCCAAGCTCCTGCAGCCAAAAAGCACTCAGTGAACACCAGTGTTCCTACCAAAAGATATCATTCTACTAATTCGCATTAAAATGCTGGTCATTCTAGCAGTCCTTAAGAACCAAAGGTATCAGAACTACCCACAAGATTCTCCTGGGCTAGAACACAGTTTGTGACCACAGAAATCAGTTCCTTACAGACTGTTCCTATGTCACATTCAAAATCAACTCAAGGAAAGCCACATCCAAATACCTTTCAATTAACTATTAAGCCAACATTCAGAATAAAGAGTGGCTTGAAGGGCTTTGTGCCTTAATCCCACAAGGAAGAGTCATGACAGTTACTTAAGGCATCATGATGGATAAGGCAACAGTACGCTCCTCTGCCAGAACTTGCTACCAGACTCCACCAGAAAAAGCTGTTACTGTTTCCTAAGTATTTAATGTTTCTAAAGCTCTGATGGACTTTGCCAAGATAAAGGAAAACTGCATTTAGTTGAACACTGAACTAGTTCTGATTCCCCAAGGCTGGGCAGAGCAGAGATACAAATCCAGGAACTACTTACAGTAACTCTGTTTTCTGTAACAAAGAAGAGTTCTGCAAGTGCACGATGAAGAGGAAGGAGAATCCCAGGCTTGGCCACATCGTGACACAAGTTGTTTTCCATATGGGTGAAAAGCTGCCAAAGTGGCTTCAACAAGGTGAGGTCACAGTCCCTGAAAAAAAAGGATTTTAAACGAAATAGTGAGTAACCATGACCTTAAGCCTGTTTTGGGGAGAGAAGGAGAGGAATCTCCCAACCACCACACACAAACAATCTAAGAGAACAGAAACATCCAACTTTGACCGTTAGATGTACAAATAAAAACCCTAAATTCAGTCAGGTCTTGAGCCTAATGAGTTCTTTCTGAATCAGTGGAAAACACCTCATATCCACAAACATGACTGAAGGACTCTTCTAAAACTGAGTGGCCTCCCAAAATGAGGGCTTGTAAAGAACTATATACATCACTTGGCTAAATGCACTGCCTCCACTGCTTGAAATCATACCATGAAGTCACACACACCACAGCCCTGGTGTAGGGCAGACAGACACGAATTGATACACAGCTTTACAAACAACTCCTGTCTTGTCTCCTTCCTACTCCTGAGTTAAGGTGAGATAACCCAAACCTCACTTATCACACAGACAGGATAACAAATATCCTTCTGTCAGGGAGGGGAAAGAGAGGAAACTCTATTTCAGAATCTACCATCAGATTAACACAAGAAGAACATCAAATATTACAAACATAAGGGAGATGATGTAGCAATTAAATGTGTTCCGCACCTGACAAAACAGACATTTTCTGATTACAGATACTAAGAGAACTTGAAAAAACCCAAATAATTGCAAGTAATGGACAATAATTACAAAAATGGACACAGATCAGTACCTAAAATCTACAGAGCCTCAAGCAATGGTTTTATATCATTGCTCATTTTTATTCCTATGTATCAATACACTTTGGACTTCTCTTTATCAAAGTAAGCTGGTAGGATACTGGTATTGTCATGACTCCTCTCATTCTGAACCGAAAGGCCATAACTGAGGTGTCAGCATGCCAGTGCTCTTGTCTTTGTCTCCAGCACTGCTGTTGAGTTCATGTTTTGCACACATTTGTAAAACACTATAAAAGCTCAGCATGTTTTGTTGAGTGTGTATTTTCCTAAGGAATGCCCATGCCATACATACTCAGGCACTAGCACATCTCTCCTTTCTAAAACTCAATTCCAGGCTTAGTGATACAGCTGAAAAAAAAAAAAATCACAGAACGGTAGGGGCTGGAAGGGACCTCTAATGATCATCTAGTCCAACTCCTCTTCTAGAATTATTTAAGCTATTTACTTGCTAGAGAATCAGATCATCATTTCACTAGTTTGTTTTTCCATCCTCACCTTCATTCTGAAGTAAGACTAACACAAAGAGAATAACTTCCTAGGAAATCCACTGAAATCTACCTTTAGTCCTGTTTCAGAGTGGTCATTTTTTTCTTTACAACATTTGAATTCTTTGGACCTTTCTTTAAAAACAGAAAATGAAAAGAGAATCTATTCAGAAAACCTCCCTAGAAGAAGTTTCTGCCATCAAGACACCTGAATCAGATCTGAAAGCCTAATTGAGATTGTCTACTCCCAGTCATGGCTTTCTGGCTTCAGAGTACTAACAGCTTAGTCACTTTTTCTTCTCCTGCCCTTTGTACAAGGGCTGTGTAGAGTGTGCTTACCCCTGGGTGCTGCACTGCACTATCTTCAAGAGCAAGTGGATGGCCTTCAGCCGCTGGTGGCCGGTCTGGCGACACGCCACCCCAACCTGCCACTCCCAGATTTTGGCCAGTGGGAGGTGAGGAACAACCCTTTCCTCAGACAGCATCTGCTTCAGAATTTCAAATCCTGGGGGAAAAATAAATAATCAAACAGTTGTTACTTTGGTAGACACCCATTTTGTTCATACATTCGAGTCTTCTCCATATACTAAGTATTGCTCTGGCAAGCAGGCAATAGCGAAGCAAAACATCAGACACACACACACCTGAGACAACTCTGGATTGTATCCCGACATTGTAAGCTTTTCTGGGGCAAAGATTTGATCAGAATTAGAAAGATTCCAATCTGAAATTAAGGTTTTGCACAACTAAGGCAAAAAAAACCCAGGTTCTCACTATTACAGACTCATACAATCACAGAATGGTGGGGGTTGGAAGGGACCTTTAGAGATCACCCAGTCCAACCCAAACAGCTCCATCTAGATCAGGGGGCACAGGAACGTGTCCAGGTGGGTTTGGAAACCTTCAGAGAAGAAGCCTCCACACTCTCCCTGGGCAGCCTGGGCCAAGGCTCCCTCGTCTCAGCACTGAAAGAGTTTTTCCTTCTGTTTCAATGGAACTTTTTGTGTTCCAGGTTCTTTCCATCACCCCTTGTCCTGTCACTGGATACAACAGAAAAAGGTGCTGCCCCAACCTCCTGACACCCACCATTTAGATATTTGTAACTACTAATGAGTTCCCCCCTCAGTCTCCTCTTCTCCAGACTAAACAGCCCCAAGGGCTCTTTCTCATAAGGAAGATGCTGCAATGATGTGAGAGGCAGCTGAGTTTTGCTGATTGCAAATCATCCACCAACCTCAATTTCTTTTAAAACATTTAAATTCTAAGCAACAAAACCTCTCATGCTATATCTAGAAACTAGATTCAGAATCAGCCTCTTTTAACGGATAACTACTTTATAAAACACAACTACAATGATTTCTGTTTCCAATTATTGCACCTTGGAGTGTTTACTAAATCCTGCATGTAATTACTGTCATGTAACAAGCCTTTGCATGCAAATACCTAATTGTTATTTCCAAGTCTCTGTGGAGATTGGGTATTTCTAGCACAAAGTGACAGCAAGTAAGAAACATTAATTAAGTTTCAACTTGAACAAAACTAATTGTGTTAGTCCCAAAAGAATGGAGAAAGCAAATTGTAAGTGAATTAAAAAAATGGATAACCACAAGTCTGTCAAAGCTCAGCAAATTAACTCCAGGGAGTCCTTTCCAATACATTCCCAGCAGTGCTTACCTGTCTGAAACCTTCCGAGATGACCTGCTGTCACTGTAAATTTATAACCCCACTCAGTGTTACTCATGTCAGAAGTGAAGCGGTAATAGAGTGTGTCTCCTGTGTCCAAGGGAAGGAAGAAAATTCACATTACTACCTTCTGAGTTAACCTTGCTATCACAAACACAACTCAAATGAGAAGTCTGTCATAAATTAATGCTAGCTATTGTCATTCAAGAGAGGTGATTGTCTCCCTCTTGGCGGTTATGAAAGGCACGGAGCACTGTGATAAACAGGAGGCTGAAGCAAAATGCAGAATGGTACTTAAAATGTCTCTTACATTTATCTGCTACACAGAAGAGAGAGCTAAAGAAACTCTGTCCTGTACACAGCTAAACTCCACCTTTCCAATGGTGTTATGGATCAGCTGCGATTTACAGAAGAAGCAGCTCCACACAGGCAAGGTCACAGCCCATTACACAAATGGTTAAGAAGCAAGGTGAATGTAAAGCTGCACTGCTTTCAGATGTCAGGAAATTAAATTGCACACTTTAAGGGAGAGAATTGTTAGGCTTGACTGCTTGTAAGTGGAAGAACTATCAAAATGTTTGACTATTTGACAATCAGGCAGGGGAACATCAAGAAGTTCTTGTCACTGAATCATCTAACATCTTCCAAGAGAGAAACACTGGTGGTTAGCTGTAACGCTGAACAGAACACATCCTTACCTACTGTGCTTTTTAACACTAGAGCTGGTTAAAACTTACAATTTCCTTCTGTTTCATGAAAAATCCTGTCAGTCTGGGACAGTTTTCATCAGGAAACAGAACTTTCAGAGTTTCATGAAGAAGAAAAACATTGAAAACATTTCTTTATGATTAAAAGAATATCTACAAGCCTGTTCCTCTTTTCATCATGAAATGGAGCCACTGCTCTCTCCTACTCCCAAGGAGACTGCAGAAAGCGCTGCCATCAACTGAAAAGCCCAGAAGCTTTCAAATGCCTGGTTTCAGCTAAAGCCTGCTGAATGCAATCAAGAGCCTTAACCCAAACAAGCCTTGGCTGGAAATGAAGCTTCACAAGGTGAAACTCGAGTTTCACAGCCAAGCCTGCTCCAAAACAACAGGCCTCAAAGTTCAGTTTCTTGGCAAACCTCTGCCACAATTTGGGAGGAAAAGGAAGACAGTAAGAAGCTTGTAAAGATCCCAAACACTTTTACAGGGCACACATTTGTTTCTAACTAGCGCCTTGTAACCCGAACTGCTTCACTAATAAAAGTTCCCAAAAGCACTGATAGCTACTGACAGGACTTAAAAGTCAAAAGCTTCCTGCAGTGCAACAGCACTCACTGGGTTAAAACAGAAGCAGTGTGGAACCATGCAGTCCTTTAGCTGCTGGCATTTGCTACTGTGCTGTCAAAAATGTGCTTGGAGAATATAGCCTGAAGTCATCAGTCTGGGGGGTGGGTGGTAGGTTTTCAGCTATGCTCTGTGGCAACAACTGAGGACAAGGCACTGGCACACGCTATTTGCTCTGAGCACTAGTAGAGCTCAGACACAAGAGATAAGCCTATCTCTCTTTTTTTTAATTATTTAAAATGTGCTTCCTGTGGAAAGTAAGACAAGGCAGGAACAATGTGAGTGAGTATCGTGCAGAAGAAGGTCGGCGCTGGAACAGAATCAAGATCAAAATTTGTTTCCAGTAGCTAAGTACATGCTTTGACTGAGGCATGGAAAAAAAAAAAAGAGTTCAAGTAGCACAACAACAGGTAAGCTGCTTTGGAGAAACAAATGCAAGAGCAGCAACGTCACAGCAAACACATTGAGACGTGAAAATGATTTCCCCCCAGCCCCATACATCTCAGGCACATTCACATTTATCTGTCATCTTTCAGTGGCTACTCTCAAGAGTCCTGGCTAGCAGCAATAAACCAAACGTTTGCGGTTTGAAATACCTGCAGGCTCACCTGGAAGCTCAAAGTCGTTCCATTTCTGTGGAGACCCACTGAAGCTGTGGCGATCCTGCTGGAAATCGCTGCTGCTGGACATGAGCAATTCATCACAGCCTTCTTCTGTATTGCACTGAGAGTCAAATTTGACTGAGAGGTAGATAGCACCAGGAATGTGAACTTTATCCTGAGAAAGAAACCCATGATCTTGGTGTACTGCAAGACTGTATAACCAAGAAGCTGCTTCACTCACATACAAACCAGAGAGATGTAACAAATATCCACACCTCCACAGAAGAAAAACCCTCTTCAACAGTCTTGCCTAAAGCTAATGTAACTAATGTAAAGCACGGCCTGTTGGCTGCCTTAGCTGTTAAAGATGTAAAATTAATTGCTAGCAATGCTTTCATGTTTTAAAAGTGGTAATGGTTGCTGATATTGATCTTCTGGCCAGAGCCTAAAGGTTTATAATGCATTTCAAAGATAAGAATGAGAGAAGTCAGAGCTGCAGAGAAATTAAAAATCCCAAGACTGCCCCCAGGCAAGAATTACTTACCAAACTCTACTAGAAAAAAAACCTTCCAAACAATATCAAGAGAAGAAAAGCAGAAACTGTGTCAGGAGGAGAAAGTCTAACATGAGAAATACAAGAGAAAAAAAGGACTCCACTCCCAGCTTTCATCTAACAGCACAATAACAGGCTAACTGAAACAAGCCTTTGGATGAAAGGGCAGAAATGTTTGCTCATTAAGGCCTTGAAACCATTTAAGAATATCATCTGCTTCAAACACAGGCAGAGTAAATCCAAGCTATGCACTTTTCACATGATTAATTAGGAGTACACTGAACATGTTTCTTTACATAGAAAGGCTTCAGTCACGTGGTATCAGTCTTCTCAAAAGTAAGGCTTATAGGTACTTCCCAGGTGCTTCAAGCACACACGGGACGTGGAACATCATGGGACTTCTGCTCCAACATCACACAAAGCCCCTGCAGTGTAACATGTGTGTATAACTTACCTCAAAGTTAGTATTGTTGTTGTAAGGGTGTTTGGATTCTCGCACCTGGACTGCCATCCCAGGCTCCTCCATGAACTGGCAAGCTGTCAGTGCCATAGTTCCCAGCATGTTCTCACTGCACCCATGCAGGACTTTCTGTAGGATCTGGGGAGAAGCAACACACCATGTAAATACAATTTGCTATCAAAACATCACTGATGAACTTCCATGCTGATGGCTGACACAAGTCACTTCTAACCACACAATGTGTTGGAAGAAAGAACTGAGCTACTGGAAAAGAAACAAGAAAAGTTCACAAATGGTGTCATCTCTGTAAGTGCAGAAGATTTTACTCTGTCCTCTGATCCAGATTTTGCAGTCCTAGTCTGATAAAAATGTGAGAGCTATTAGCTACATCCCTTTCCACAGGCTTTGGTTTGAACAGAATATGTCATACGTTTTAGCCTTCAAAGTGCACAACTCCATGTGTACGAAGGAATGATTATCAGTTACATGGCTGCAGTGTTTGAAAGCACTAGATGCAACACCCCTATCTTTTAAAAATAAATGCCATTTAGTCTATCAGGACACACCAAATGGTAATTCAAGAACAACCTGAGACTACACTTTTCCTTCTTGTCACAAGTGCACAAAAGCTCTGGATCGAGTGCTGCTACTCAAGGCCCTTCTCAGGTCATTACAGTAACCCCATCACACCTCTTCACCTGCATATTTTGAAACGTAATCCTAGTGAAGACCACAAGCTTCATCTCCAAATCAGCCACAAATTGATTTCTTGAGGAGTTTAAAAAACAGAGGCAGTATGCAGCACAGCTCCCTGAATGCATTCTTTGCCTCCACACACTTGCAGGATCACCTACAACAAAGGTTACGCTCCTGTATTTAATAAGCCTTAACAGATTTTCATCCCATCAGTTCATCCTGCCAGTTTCTGAACCCATATAAACACCCTGTGGCAACGATTTCACTGACATACTATGTCAAGAACCAGTTTTTTTGGTTTGTTTTGGACCAGACACTTATTACCTTAATCTGACACTCCTTTGTTTTCTTACTGGGAGGGCCAGGGAATAATACCTGCTGTTAACTTCTGTATGCTGCTCACTGTCCTAAAACTACAGAGAAAGAGGAACCTGCTTTTTCATTACTCCTCCTCCTTCAATGCCCCCCATAGGGCAAAGATCCAGGATGAACAAAACTAGTTAGCTCCTCATATTGAAGTTACTCCATGGCTAGAAGAGTCCTTGCCACTATTCTCCAGTTGTATTGCATCTTGGTTTTGTTTTTCTTGTTATAAATGAAGTAGTTGAGTCACATGCTGTAGTGCAGATCACAGCACACTATTGGTTCAGTGGCACACCAATGCCTTCTGGTTTATTTTTAATTCCTTCTCTGAAGACTCATGAGACTTGATTTGCTTTGACTGCTGTGAACCACCGAGCTGACACTTTCATTACAACATTTTATTGTAATTCCAAGATCATTTCCACCAGGCTCCCAGTCAGCTCATCAGTGGAACAGCAGGTATTGCAATATACACATGGAGACCTAGCAAAAAGACTGCACATTTTATCCATTTCTCTGTAAGATTTATTTTCCCACGTAGCTCTCTCATAATTGAAAGAGTTGTCTCCACGGAGCTGGGTTTTTCCACAGCAAAATCAGTGCATTAAGACACCAACAGATTCCAACTGCTTTTTCAGAACCAGTTTCAATTTTGGTGTTTCAATTTAGCTTAAGAAAAAGGAACTGTTAGTCACAGCCTCAGGACAGGTAGGCACAGGGCTTGCTCACTTACTCTTTCCCATAGCTGCTTTTCCTCCAGCTGCATGAGCATGTCCAGTATGTACGTCATGTGGGCTGGGCCACTAAGATCCAGGATTTCCTCATTTATTGCCACATCATCTGGCCACTCAGCTAACAATGATGCCAGCACGTGCCTGGCATAAAGCACAGCAGTTGCCTCGTTGACACGATACAGGTAATCCCTCACAGACTTTTTACTTCTAGAGTCCAGCTCCTTGTGCAGGAGTATTGAACTCTTAGTGCGCCGCTGCTTGGCGTAACTCAGCTGCAGATCACTCTCTGTGTTGGTTATCAGCTTCTGAGCGACTGGATTGGTTTCTTCTGTTGCTTTATCACAGAGGGCAGGCTTTGACTGCAAAAAAAGAAAGAAATGCAAGTTTGTAAATAGGTTCTCAATAATTTACTTCCTTGTGCTTAGATATGTGACACTGCAAGCTGACGTTAGAAATGGATTTGTCTTTTACATACTGAAAATCAGATACAAAGAACACAAAAAAAGTGATCTCTAGTGCACCTACAGGGACAGGATTCTTCAAAAAGACTGTTTATGTCACAGAATCAAAAGGGTTGGAAGATAACTGGAAAGCTCACCCAGTTCAACCCTCCTGCCAGAGAGGGATCACCTAGAGCAGGTCACACAAGAACTCGTCTAGCTGGGGTTTGACTTCAGAGTGATGCACTCATGGTTGTACACACAAGTGGAAACAGCAGCTAGAATTCTAACCAGAAGCATTAATTTAAGCTGATCTACAGAGGTAAAGCAACAAAGTGCCATGCTACTTGCCACACAGGATGAGGCAAGTCAAGAGGGATTTCTGGAGAGCGTTTGGTCCAAATCTGACTTAAAGCTGAGCCAACTTCAAAATCAAGGTTTTGTCGAGTTAGATTAGAAGAATTTCCTGGGGTGGATATTTCACAGCCTCTGTATAAGCTGCTGTAAGGCCTATTATTTTTATTTCATTATAAATATGTGGAACTACTTCAGGAAGTCCTTGGTCCACTTTGCTATGCAACAGATAGACAAATGTGCTGGTGATACCACAGTCAGGAATTAGCACCTAAAACATAGCAAAGAGCTCTGGCATCATGCTGTTGAATGTAAAACTTAAGGCTTCCAAGTGTAGCATCTACTTTACAACACCAACTCATTACATCCTTGTTCTGCTGAAATTACTGTAAGATAGCAATAAAATGCTAAACCAGTAAGACAGCATAAGCTTACAGTAATTAGATACAATCTCTCTTGTATAAGGAGAGGAAATTACAGCATGCAATCACAATTTGTTCTCCTAACCTGAGAATCGGCTCTCTTATTTCCTTAAGGGAGAAATTACAAGGAAGAAAGCCTTGATTCTTGTTGTACCTTCTCATTCATTTTAACATAAAACCTTAACAACACATTCCTTCAGCTGTCAAAAAGAAACCAGTCTCAGGTTTGAAGTTACTAAAGAAAACTCAAGCTGCTCAATGCTTAAATTCATTATTTCCCAACAGCTTCTTTTTGTGGATATGCACTTACCAAACATGGTAAGATGATCATATCTGTATCTACTGCTTTTGCACTCTGCTCCTCCAACCTCAGTCGCTTGCTGGGTTGCCATTTCTGAGCCAGTGTTCGGATCCTCTCATCTGTAGTAATGACATCTCCATCAAACCTTAAGATAGGCAAGAGAAAAAAAAGAGAGAGATACACAAATGTCTTTTTAAAGTAATGCTAGCTAAATGAGTGCAATGACATGCAAATTATACCTTCCCACCTTCTGTTTCAGAAAGATTCATTAAACTCTACCTATTTTTACCGTATTACAGTAACTGACTTCCCTGTTCTAACTTTAAAATGTTATAAAGTTACTTATCTCTGTGAGAACACAGTGGCTCCATGAGAGGATTTGTTTACTACAAGCCACATGTAAGCTCCATTCTTCCTCAGTTAATTTAGAGACATAGTAGATCTTCATATGGGATTTAACATATTGAAAAGAACATGCAAGGTATTTCAGAAGAGGGCAACCTGCTTCCACAAATATAAGTTACTAGGGAGTTTATTTCCTTACTTTTTTCCACACATGAAAACCAAATCATATACTTGGAACAATTTCTATTAGATTTTAGGTTATTCCTCACATCTAGGAATATTGTTTTCCTGCTGGACTCAGTCTTTCACATACCTCTTTTGAACTTCCAGGAAAAAAGAATCTGTTCTTTTCATTTGCAACTCATACATGGCCCGAAGAATATGGAGAGGTGCATTAAGTGCATCATGTGTCATCTGAGCAAGGAGACAAAGGGGAGATTTTACGGGGGGGGAAAAAGAAAGATGAGTTTCTTTAAGGAGGATCTTGGTACTATTTTCCCACTTATACAGGTAATTAATGAACACCTGTATTAGTAAAAATGAAAAGTAACGCAGCAATAAGCTCTAGAATGATTGTGTGGTGTTCATTACTGTAGCTCTGGTTCAGTTCCTTCAGATAACAATACACTGAAATCATGGACTCATGTGCAGTCACATCAACTGCCAAATCTTTAATGCAACAAGGAAATTTCCAGTAACTTCACAAGAGGTCAAGTTAAGTTTAAGTACCAAGAAGCATATTTTGGTGGCTTCATCCAAACCTTCCAGAGGATCAAGCTTGTTCTGCTCTAAATCAACGGGACCAACAACAGGTTGCTCTGTTTCTTGATCTTGTTCCCTTTCTTCCAGTTCAGTATCCTCACGTTCAGCCAGGGAACTGATCTCTTTCTTTGAGGAATACAGCATTATTGACAAAATCTACACAGAAAAAAGACAGCACATGGTGTGACAGCTGTAGATATTATTAGTGTCTGCAATCAGTGTTTTATCAGAACATTGGGAGACTTGGACAGTGCTTAACACATGCAGCACCTCAAAAAAAAATCCCCCTGAAACACAGAACCAAACCATTTCCCTCTTCAGACACCTCCCAGGCTGCTGCAAAGACAACTTAAAAGGAAAAGAAAAAGATAGTTATTTAACCATTTCAGTACACCAAAAGTTTGAAGATTCTTAGACAAGAACAGAGGTGACTATCACCAAAAAGCCAGTGATGCCCCTACACACTCTTCTCCTTTGAAAACACACGTTTGGCTTCAAGTACAGCAACACGAGCATTGATAACAGGAAGAAAATGATGTTACACACTTCGTGTCAGCCTCAGCTCTGAGGAGTTTTGAGGGCAGAGCTATGATGAGACATCGTCATTCAGTAGGATGCTGCCCAAAGAGGAGGGAAATGAGACACCTCTCTGAGCCAAGGCTCGTACTCTGGCTGGAGGTCAGAAGGCAGGAAAGATC
This sequence comes from Urocolius indicus, assembly GCA_013401255.1. NCBI lineage: Eukaryota > Metazoa > Chordata > Aves > Coliiformes > Coliidae > Urocolius > Urocolius indicus. The sequence goes on from WBNH01003326.1 coordinate 209,804, forward strand.
CCAAAGTCCAGATCCAATTCTGTGGTATTTTTAACCAACCACTTGGAGCAACTTTTCAGACAACTCCAGGGCTTTACTCTTTCTCTTGTTGTTATTGCCCTAAGTACAAATTACCACAACTCATGCCTATGATAAAACAGCTAACAGTTGAGCCACACTTCTTCCAGCAGTTCAACTTTCAGAAAGAAAGTGTCTACATCCATATTGATCTCCTCGTGTGACATTGCAGTAAAACTTCACACATGGCAGCCAGTAATGCAAGTAAAAAACAATCATCTTGAAGAAAAGCTTAACGCTGGAGTGGAATTTTCAAGAACAATCTAATTCATAAAAGAAATTGAATAGGTGATTCATGTCTCATCTTGCAAACTTCCTTCAAATACAACCATATGAATTGAAATCAGCTCCTACTTTAAAGATGTGAGGCTGTTAGCTACACAGTTACGATGGACAGAGGAAAAGAGATTTAGGGATACAGTTAAGTGAACATTTTTATAAAGATTAATTAGAAATACTGTTGAGACTTTGTTCACAAAAGGGAAGTGCAGTGCCACAACCTTTCATGCCACTGTGTGAAGCCAGACTTTACAGAATGCAACTTTTGTTACCTCCAAATCTCTGAGAAGCCAGGTCTTACTGAAGCCAGTTCCTTTGCTACATTTCTTTACTAGAAGCTTGAGTAAACCAGACTGAAGAAAGGCATCTTGGACCTCCTTAAAGCCATGAATCTACACAGAGACATACAGAAATAAATGAGTTTAAAGGAACAATGCATCACAATAATTGCAAGGCCTCATCACACAGCTAAGTTTCTTACCCAAATAAACTACATTGGGAATCTCTTTCTTTCACTTCTCTAAAAAGACTCAAAATACAGACCCTCACTCCAAATAACTTAAAAGTATCATCTGTGTCACACACAGAGTAGCAACTGGGTATCTGTTTTGCTATGCTAGTTCAAAAAAATCACAGGTTCCCTCTTCAAATACTCCAGGAGTATGAAAAGGAGGGAGTGAGCTTCACTCCATAAAGTGTTATCCCTATAAACCTCTTTTCTTCTTCAGCTTTCATGAACGGTCAGCTGCCCCAGAGGAAAAGTGATGCAGCTTTCACAACTCAGACTCATGAGTGCTATTTAAAACCTAGGAACATTTGCCAACCCCTATACACAGGGTATAAAAGGAGCCAGCTGTGAGAGGAAGGAACTTGTGTTAGCTTTTCAGTGTGCTTAGTCAGTACCCCAGCTCCTGTAGCATGAGGTAGAAGACACACTTTCAGTTATCAATTATGTTCTATGTGCCAGGCAAAACATACCTGAAGTGTTCTGTAAAGTCCCTTTAGAGCAAGTGACAACACCCATGTTGCTTCCACTGCCTCAGCATAGCTACTGTCCATGCTGGTTTGCAGAAGGTGTGTGGATATCAGAACAAAATGCTGGAGGTACTGTCTCAGCTGGGTCTGGGAATCATTGCCTTCTTGGCCACATTTCTGAATCAACTGATAGTCTTTCACTACAAGAGAGGAAAAACACCATTCACTAGGTTCATCTGAAAATGTGTGAAGTCATCTTTTACCAGTAGATATGAGTAGGCTGAGATATGAACACAATCCATACATGAAGCACGTTCTAATAATGGTCTTGTACTAAAATTATCTGGTTCATGGAATATAGTCAAGTAAAACATACATTTTTCAGTACAAGTTAAAGAACTCCCAGGTAACACCTGGCAACAGCTGACAGTCTGCACATATTTGCACATGGATGGGACAGCACACAAAGCAGAAAATATTAGCTTTTAACATTATTATGGGGAAAACTCTGACCTGCACTTGATATGCTGAAGTCTTGCCTATCTTACTGTTTAAAATGTCAACAGTAAAAGAAGAAAACCTTTTCTATTCCAATTCAGTATCAAAAAGCAGTTTAGTCTGTTGATTTTTCCAAGTGTCTTTTAAAAGTGTCTCGGATCTTAAGACAATCTTTGCTTTATTAACTTCACAATATTAGGTCAAGCATTACAAAGCTGAAAGCCCTTACTCTTAGCAATCCAACTGATTCATGTTCAATGTTTAGCTTGAGTAATTTTTAAAGAAGGTGAAATACGGGAAGAAAATTCTCTCTGATATAACAAATGGAACCCAGGAGGCAGCATCTAGCTCTGAGGTTTTATTGTTGGGTTTTGGTGGTGGGGGGAATTTTTTTCATAGCCTTTAAACACCATAATAGCCAACACACTCTACCAATGTGCCCTAGAATAGGTTATTCTAAAGTATCCAGATGCATTTCTTGCAGTATAACCTAATCCATACTGTAGAGGTCATTTTCATTTTCAACTGAAATTTTAAGGGTATCCAAACTGTTTTGAAAAGTTCTCCCAGAAAGGAGGAAAGCAGAAAAGATAGACTCCTGACATTTTAATAATGATTAAAGAAGCTAGGCCTGTCCTCATGGCATCACAGCAACACAGCATCACAGCCAACACAGCAGCGTTCCAGAAGCAATCAATTTATAAAGGGTCTGTGTTTGTCCCTGTTCTTCATCTGCTAGTAGGTAGCACAATCTTCTTACAGTCAAAACAGGCATTTCATAAAAATGCAGAGGATTTTTTGGACCATCCTAAAACTGTGCAGGCTCTGAATACTTTTGCTTTATATAGCAGCACCTAATTACAGACACAACATTCACATCGTTATAAACCTGCAACAGTTTTAAAACATGAAGCACATATTTGTAAAGGGTAAGACACAAGCAGTAAGCAAATCTCAAACCAGAAACAATTGCTTAAACAAAAGCCTCTTTCTAAGATTTCTCAATTAATAAAATGGCCTCAACAGTTTCCTAAACCCTTTTCTGAATAAAATGTCACAAGTTTTAAAAAGAAAATGAGTCTCCACAATCTTCACTGCAGCAGCTTCACAGTTTGGTTTAACCTACTAGCAGAAAAATCAGGTGACTTACTAAAAATGGAACCTGAACTCTGCAGACAGTGGTGTACTTAAAATATGCTTTTGGTTATCCACAAGAAACCTGTAAGGAAATACTCTGTGATGCTTTGATACAATAAAAATGTCACAGAACCTGTTTTTCTCTTTCGGGTTTTGATGTCTACTACAACTGCCCTGTTCTTCTCAGTGAAATGCTTCAGGATGATCACATTATGAGGCTCATTGGCATTATCCATGTACACAGATCGAGTCCCCATACACAGCACCTGAAATTGCAGCACAAGTTCCAGTTATGGTTTGGAATACTTATTGGTAAACACAAATCAGTTACGTTTGCCTGTCCTCCGTATGGTATGTTTTAGCTGAACAATCTGCGTGCTGCCAGGTATTTGCTGATCTGTAGAAACTGACAGTTCACTTCTACTAAAGAAAATGCCTACAACAATGAAGTTATTGCTACGCAGGCAACGTATCAGAGTTCTGACTCTCAAGAGCAAGACTGGATAGTTTCACTTGTATAAAAAGCCCCTTTTGACAGTCAAATGTACTAAGTTGGTTTTCTTGTGATAGTTATAAGCAGCACTCAGAGAAAAGCAAGGCAAAAACTAGAATAATCATTCTTCATTAGATAACCACTGATCATGCACAAGTAGAAAGATGTGAACTCTGACATACAGGGGCTTTTGACAACTGATAATGGATTTCCTCAATTGGTTAAATCTCTAGTAATTATAAAACAGAAACATAAAAGCTCTAAATAATTTTGTTTCCTTCAGTATCCATAGGTCACTCACCTCAGGAAACCCAACCAGCACCAGTAAAGTGAAGATATTGGTGTGCTTTAGCTGGAAGGGCAGTTGCTTAATGCAATGGTCAGTGAAAGCAGCAATCACATTATGCCACTGCACAGAAGAGTTCAAAGATCGAAGAATATCTGCCATGGAGCTTGCCCAGTCCAGACCTACACGACTGGAAAGCAAGAGCAGTCTGTATTAGGAGGGCTGGCTACAGACTTACCTGAATATTTCCTCAAGACAGAGCATCATCATCAATTTGTCACAGCAATAACTTTCACATCATTATAGAACTGGTTTGCCAAATATTTGAAGCTTTCGCGTCAGCTGACGCACGAATTGCTTTGTTTCTCATCACTAAAGCATAAACACTGCTCTGTTTTCTTCAGGGGTTTACAGTCCCAAATTAAAGTGTGCCTGAACTTTATCACCTTTAATTCCTAATTTTAGTTTAGAGCTCAGTTGTTCTTCTTCACACAACACGAAGTGGTTTATTCCCCACGTTTGTGGCTACCAGCTGTTCCTCTGTGGACCACACGAATAACCTGATGAGACTGGTCTCGTTGCTTTCAAGTTAGTCTCTGAGATAATCCTTTCCTTTAGTGAATATTTCCTTTCCCTCTGAATAGTCTGCCTTTAGATTTCATATGCTTTTCTATTTGTTGATGAAGCATCCTGGTGAAACATAGCTGCAATGAACAACATAACACTTTGGCATTTAACAGGCATGACCTCAATCTTAGAATGTGTGAAACCTTTCTCAAGATCTTCAAACTGGAACATCTACCCTGCTCCTCCTTCCTATTTCCAGTGCAATTTTACCATACAAAAGCTCTCACTAACACATACAAAAGGGACAGATGCAGGACTCAGCACTGGTGAATGTTACCAAGTAATGTGCTCTCTTCCTTCCCCAACTTACACCAGAGATATGTAACTCAATGGGAAAGAATTTATGTCATACAAAGAAACATGGGACTGTATCTTGGTTTTCCTCAAAGTTTCCAAACTTTCCTTCTTCCATATGCCAAGTAGGTAAGTACAAGAAATCAAGCCACTGTTCAACAGATAGCCTTCTTTTAGATGGAAAGAAAGAGAATCTCACCACAACAGAGGCTGTAGGTGCTAATCCCTTTCCATGGTCAAGGTATAGATTTAATCAACTACTTATTAAAAAGCCTCTTTGCACAAGACATGCATGAAAGAAAACTACTAAAAGGTATAAAGGAAAAAGCACCTGTCTAAACACACAGCTCCCAGACTGAAGAGAAGATGAGTTGTTTTCCAGCCTTCTGGCACTGTAGGCCCATCTCCCGCAGCAAACAAATTATGTTTGGCTGAAAGGACTTTAGCCACAGCAGCATCCACTTCTGCAGGCATCAGTCTCAGGATTAACTGGCCCAGAAGTCCCAATGTTAAATGATAAGTTTCATTTAGATGGCCAGCATTTGAGATTACAACCTGAAACATCAGTGGAAGTATTTGTTCCAGGTTGATCAAAGACATTGTGGAGCCCTACAGAAAAAGAAAAAACTCAGTAAGGCAGGGAAAGACAACAAGATTTTTAGTCAAAAGCCATAGCACATACAAAAGCTTCTGTTCTAATGCTAGTTCAAACGGGACAAAAGGAAATGTGCAACTAGGTTCCCACTTTTGATGTTGACCTGTTAAGCTGACCTGACACATACACATAAGTTGATGATATAAATTCTGCCAGTGTCAAACAGTTAAGACAGACTGCTTCACAGTTAAATTAAAATCCCCTTCCCTTTCCCAGCATTCAGGAACAGCCCTTACATTCTTCAGTAATATAAAATGTGAATCAGAACGTCATAAGACATTTCACAGCATATATGCAACAAGAGCCCATCTCTCACGTTGAATTCGCTACAGATTTTATTCACGTTATTTGTGACAGATTGAAAGGAAAAAGGACTAACTGATTTGAAAGGTGGTAACATAGCTGCCAGTAATCCTAGAATCCTCTTCTGAGAGCATTCAGCAAAGATTTGCTCCTGGCTGGGTATTAAAACCTTCTCTGCTTGCTTCTGGGTTGAATCCTCCGATATGAAGTCATCTGCTTTGTAAATGGAAATGAAAGAAGAAAATCCCCAAATGACATTAGAAATAAGAGAGAAGGAATAGTTCAGTGTTCATAATTACAATCCAAGGATGAAAAATAACTTCAAAAACCAAATCATTAGAATTTGAGAAGCAATTCTTTATAATAGTGTATTAAAGATAGTAGGTAAGAGACTTACACTATGTATTAAACAACATAAAGGACAGTTCTACAGACAGATCCATTTAACTAACATCATTCCAACAATACCAGTCTAACATTCTAGACTATAGTCTAACAGAACTGCAGCCTAAAGCCCAACATAATTCTTACAATAACAGTCTAATAGATTAAGACTGGTTCCAAGTACATATGAATACTCAAGTATTGCGTTAGAGCAACAGGAACTACCATCTCTATACAATGATATATATCAGTGGAATTGTGCTCTGATTTCTAGAATCCTTTAAACTGACTGCAAGGTAGCAGTTGTTCAAAGCAGCATGCTTGGCAGGTTGCTATGAAGAGACAGCTCACTTGCATTAAAGACACTTGTAAAAAGGCAAAACCAGGTTAGGAATAAGACACAGCTGTTTGCTGTGTGTATGAAGGGATATTTCTGTAATAGGGAAAAGGAGAAATAATTGTTTTACCTGTTGGGAGAACATTATCATCTACAGACAAGTCTGACTCTTGTCTTGAAACAGGTTTCTTTGCAACGACAGCTTTGCTTTCACTTCCTTGTTTTCCTGCTTTATCTTCTGCAGGAGACTGGATTTCACTGCTAGCATCTCCTTTCCCCTGAAAATAGAACGAAGGGACTAAAAGATTAAAACACAATTTAATACCTGCAGAAATAACCATGGGAAGAAGCAGCCAGTGACCTACATGTGACAAACATCTTTCCTCAAATACCCAATCTTTCTATTGGTTGAGAATGTTTTTATGTAGACATGTCCATACAGTGAAAATCTGCTTTTATATTTTGTCTGTATCTCTGGACATAAAATTACTCCAGCATATAAAATTGTAGGAAACTTGTTCTCCTACCTAAAACAGTGCCCAACAACCAGGGCAAGCAAGAACCCTTTCAGAAGGAACAATCTTTGCCCCTCCAATGCTTTTATGAAGTAGCTGCCTGTAAGAAAAGATGGTGATGCCTTGGTCTTTGATCAGCTGGATCTAATAAAAACACATGCATCAACTAACTGTCTCCTTGCTCCCCCAACTTCTGCCTACAAATGAAATCATTACTGTCATTTCAGTTACACATCCAGAACAGGATGTTTAAGCTTCTGCAGATCAAAATTGATATCAGGGGTTATGAAAATAACGGGTACTTACATTACAAAGCATAAAAGTGCCTGTGCTTGGTTTCTCATCTCTTCCCTTTGCTGCTTTATCACCACTATGGCTTTTTGGAGCACCATCTGTGGGAGGACTGACTGAGACTGTGTCATTCTCCGAGAAGGATTCACCTTCTGGTAACATGCAGAGGAGAGCCAAGTTTTTCAGGCCTGAAAGCAAGAAAGTTATAAAAGCTGTTTAGCTGTTGAGTGGCAAGACAGGCAAAAAGTAGAACTGAAACATTTTGCAAGCCCAGGGGGGTTGTGGAATCTCCTTCTCTCAAGGTCTTCAAACCCCACCTGGATGCATTCCTGTGTGACCTGATCTAGGTGTAGCTGCTTTGGTAGTGGGGCTGGACCAGATGATCTCTAAAGGTCCCTTCCAGCCCCTACCATTCTGTGATTCTATGAAGGAGAATTGCCACCCTCCTCTCATGCACTTCTTCTGAAAATTAACTCCTTCAAAAAGCTTTTCCCCACCACCTTCACTTAGTTATGTAACTCTGTTAAATAGAAGTGATGAACAGGTGCTGTTTTTTTCCACCTCAAAGGTGACACCAGGGTAGAAGTTACGAAAGGTAAATGAGACTTGTCTTAAGTTTTTCATCTTTCAAGCACTTAAATATTTATACAATAAAACAGTATATGAAAATCAAACACATCAAGTAATGAGTATGCAGATGTGTTTGGTGCTGGTACTTCAGCTGGATTAGAGCTGCTCAAAAAACTACCAGTGAACTTAATTGAATTTGACTCTAGAGCTTTTGATACATTCAACACAGGTCTCTATTGGATCACCCTATTTTCTGTAGTAAGTCTTAGCTCACAGAAATCCTTTTTTCCAGGCAAATGGACATCATCCCCAGAAACTTCTCATATCACGAGTTCAAAAAACACCTTTGCCAAGAGATGCAGAACTAAACGTTTTCCACCAAGTTCTTTGCTTTCCTTCAAGTCCTTCAGTTGTCAGTAACACATTAGTAACAGAACACTAAGCTATATTGATTGATCCCTTTACAACATCCAAGATGGAAAAAAAAACAACCAAAGAGTTGCCAAGTTGTCCTCAATATTTACCTAAGTATAAAATTAGTTTTCTCAAGCAGCTCATTTTCCGTGTTGCGGTGACCCTGAACGACACTTGTTCTACATTTGCTCTCTACATAAACAGTTACTCTCAGTCAAGTACACAGTGGCTTCCCCCTTCCTTTGGAAACTTCAAAGTGAGTAACCACAGATTTTTCTGACACTTGCTAGAAACCATTGTCTCAGCGAAGGGAGGAGCTGACTCACCTTTTCCGTGCTGTGCTTTCATCAAGCAGTCTCCAATGAGCTGTATGCACTGGTGTTGCAGAACTCTGGCGTGACTGAGGACCTGTGGATCTAGTTTCTCTCCTTCTACTTCCTCTCCATTTGCTAGATCTGCACTGTAGAGAGTCAAAGCTGCAAACAACAGCCAGGAGTAATTGTGGATGTAGGGCTGGATGAGCCTCTGTCGGTCGCTGATTCGAATGGTCACCATGGGATAAACTGTGATGCTGTGAGTTGGCAAGTGACTGAAAGAACAAGGGACATCATTTTGAAACGCTGCCAATTCCTCGCCAACCAACAAAGTTAGCAACACATGACACAGCAAACTGAGAACACATTTCAAACTGTTTCAAATTGTAGGCCTTCAAGGGCTGTAAACTGTCCGAGCCTTGCTGACCTCAGGAGTGCTCATTTAACAGAACTGAACTGCCACCAGAGCTCAGGCTCAAGCAGTGATGTTTGAAGAACTTTGGTGTCAAGCACTGAAACCTACATTGTCTAACCACAGCCCTGGTCATTTCTTCTGTCACTCAGGGTTGATAACTCTCCTCCTGCAACTTTCACAGCCACAGCTAGATGAGAATTCGGGCTATAAACCTGCTGCAACCTCTGCAGTAACTTAAACTGCAGACATTGCTCACTGGTCCTGTATTTGCTATGCTTCCCTGCAGGACACCAACTGGATGTCCTAATGTCAGACACAGCCTTCTAGAAAGCAACACAAGAATGAATGACTGACTGTACATAGCTGCTAATTGTCACTTTTCTGCCAAGTGAAGTTGGGGTGAACAAAATCCCCTATTTAATACCTGTCAGAGTACTTCTTTGCAGAATAGCATCCATAGCAAAGGTCAAAGTCATCACACACGTTGCAGTTCATCCTCCGACCTATGATAACTCCTTGACAGTGATCACAGGCATACTCCATGTTAACCATTTCATGGTCATCCTCATGTCCTTCAGGTTTAACTCCACCTGTAAAGAAACATTTTAAGATTTCCATGCAAATCCTTTCTGATAAAGAATCTTTCTTATTTCCAAGTTGACAGTTGGCCAGAGAGGAACCTCATGTGGTTCAACAAGGACAAGTGCAGAGTCCTGCATCTGGGAAAGAACAATCCCATGCATCAGTACAGGCTGGGGGTCAAACTGCTGAAGAGCAGCTCTGCAGAGAGAGACCTGGGAGTCCTGATTGATTATAAGCTAAACATGAGGCAGCAATGTGCCCTCGTGGCCAAAAAGCCAATGGCAGCCTGAAGGCATCAAGAAGAGTGTGGGCAGCAGGTCAAGGGAGGTTCTTCTCCCTCTCTACTCTGCCCTGCTGAGGCCTCATCTGGAGTCCTGTGTCCAGTTCTGGGCTCCACAGCTCAAGAGGGACAGAGAACTGCTGGAGAGAGGCCAGTGAAGGGACACCAACATGCTCAAGGGACTGGAGCATCTTTCTTATGAGGAAAAGCTGCGGGACCTGAGGCTGCTCAGTCTGGAGAAGAGGAGACTGAGGGGAGATCTCATTAACATTTATACATATATCTAAAGGGTGGGTGCCAGGAAGTTGGGACAGCACTTTTTTCTATTGTGTCTAGCAACAGGACAAGGGATGATGGGATGAAGCTGGAACACAAAAAGTTCCACTTAAATGTAAGAAAAAACTCTTTCAGTGTGAGGTGAGAGACCCCTGGCCCAGGCTGCCCAGAGCGGTTGTGGAGGCTCCTTCCTTGGAGGGCTTCAAGACCCGCCTGGACATGTTCCTGCGTGACCTGATCTAGGTGAACCTGCTTCTGCAGGGAGGTTGGACTGGATGATCTCTAAAGGTCCCTTCCAACCCTATCATGCTGTGATTCCTATGATTCAGATTAGGAAATGAAAAGCTTATCGCTCCTAAAATATCCAGACAAAAAGTCTTCCACTTCATTGAAGGATAATTCAGAGATGATACTATTTTGCCTTTGAGCACAGGCTTTTGGGAAGGTATTTTTAATGATTCTTACCAAGGAAACAAGTTTTACACAGATCCATGTCATTGCACTGCAGGCAGCGGTAGCGGTGCCACGGTGCAATTTCATCACAGCCATCACAGGATATGTCCACGTTTAACAGGTCGCAGTAACGAGCAACAAACATGTGCATCTAGAGCAAGAAATGGACAGCATCTACTTCAGCATTATTTTCTGACTTTAGAAAGCCCCTTTTAGACAGATAATAGAACAATTTCTTTGCAGATAAAGGGATGGGGATCTTTCCACCAGTTTAGATTTTTCAAGGGCTACAGGGAGCCAAGGGTCTGACTCATGAAAAACGAGTTTAAGCCAGATTGCCTCCTCTCCCTTAGGCTTTTAAAAAGCCTCCTATTTGTCCTTTCTGCAGATAAATAAGCAAATCACGAGATCACCTTTCTCTGCTTCTCTGGGTCAGCTTGAGCTATCTTCTCATACCAGGTCTCAAACATCACATCCTGACATTCATCCATCCACTCACAGTTTTGCTTGTAGTCTGCAATTTCATCTTCTTCACTCCACTGACTACAACAACAACAAGCTCAACATTAACTTTGAATGCAAGGATGTTTCCTTCTAATAGAATTTGGGATTTAAATTTTTCTTTGCTTTTCTGTTCTGTCAAAAAAAAAAATGAGAGTTGTGAGAACTCCAGGTCACGTGGTTAATAAGTGACCACACAGACATCTGCTTTTTGCCTCTGTGACAACTTCTTAAATCCACATGGGGACCATAAGGCAAAAAAATGAGCAAAATCTACACTTAGGAAACTGCTTTTTGTTATGCTGGCAGATCAGATGAGACATCTTAAAAGCTTTTTGGCCTTCACCTTTGCTCATGTGTAAGAAGTACAAGGAATATAGGATTGTAACATGCAGGTGTTAAAAACATGGGATATTTACATCAAGGCAAGAAACATGATTATCTGCCTCCTGCTAATGCTGCTAAACAAGTGTTCTGGCATCAATCAGGTGAAAGATAGTTCTTGCACTAGTAATGCTGCAAAAATAATACTTAATACTTCAGTTAAGCCCTTGGATACTGGTCAAAATTATGCCATACTTGTTAAGAATACTCTTACTGCTTATTCCAACACTAAGTTTAGGAGCCTTTCTTGGTAAAAATGGTGTCAGTAGTTACTACCATGTGAAAGTTGCATTCTTGATGACTCAGTTGGTGACACTGTCATGAATACTTATGTTTTTTTGTGATGTAGTCATAAGAAGATGTGGTAACTGAATATCAACAAAGAAGGAAAGATCACTCGGTTCCCAACTCATATCCAAAAGGTGGAGGAGAGTTGTCTGCACACATGATAAGGCAGGAAGCAATGATCTAAATAAAAACAAGAGACAAGAAAACATGACAGCTCTAACCTAAAGTGACATAGCATACTTGTGGAGCAAAGGTGGACAACCCCTGTACTCTGGTTTCTTGGCTTTGCTCTGCATTAAGTATGTGGCAGAAACTCAGGTTTACTAATGCATAAACACACAAAATTTAGCAAGAAGCACAGCCAACACAATATGAAATAAAGGTATTATCCTCTATGGATCCAGCTGACACACAATTTATGGTACAGCCTGAGGATTAACAACAGTACATTGTACTCTGCAGTACATTTTCTTGGTATTTGCAGGAATCTGTTCTCTTTGAAACCTTTGCTATGTTCAGTTGAAACTGAACAAAGGATTTGGAAGTTATTAGTAGAGAAACAGACATTATAGTCACAAAATTCCCATTTCTTCAGGACACTTGGCTACAAACCCCAACAATTCTAACCAGAATGCTACCAAAACATGAGCTTCAATATTAAATCACAGTTGCAGAACTGAGGTATTTGTTGTGCCATTACTCTTACCAAAGTACTCCACAGTAAATTTGCTATTTCTAGTGTTTTAATGCTAAACTTCAGGAACATATTGAATAACAACTAGAAAATGCAGTAAGTCAAGGTTTTAGCACTGATAAAATTCATTGTGCTTTCCTGTGTAGTATTAATAAAAAGGTAACTTGGCATTTCTGACAACAAGATGAAGACAGGAGTCTGTAACCATTGCTCTATAAACAATGCAAAGTATAGTCAAACTTACTTAAGGAATTAATAAGACATAGGTGGAGATGAGAAAGAACAGAAAACCCCCCTCACATGAGTAATGCATTCAATGTACTGTACCTGTCATTTATAGCACTAAATCCCTTGACAGAATTGACCAGGTACAAAACAAGCTGATAGTAGGTCTCTCGAATCTCTTTGTGCAGCTCAGCACCACAGCCTTCCAAGTTTCCAAAGTAGCTAGAAATTGAAGACTCAGTTTAGTAGCCTAGAATTCACTGCTACATTTTAGGTAGCATGGTCTGTGCAAATTTTACAGGCAAACAATCTCTTAAACACTCCTTACAAGTGGGAAGGATGTCAGTTTTGTTTCAAATCTGCCACTTTCCAAGTAAAACAAAAGAATCCTATACTGGGAAACAGAAAGTTAAGGGAAAGAACAAGGAAAGAGAATATTCTCATGGCACTAACAAAAGAACTGCCTTCAATTTAAAGAATGCTTTACAACAAATCTAAACAAGATCTTCAAAGAGATCATAAAAAGCTCTTGACAAGTGAGAAAGCAGCTGAGTTCAGACAGCACAGTCCAGACACACGCTAGAAATCAGACCTGATTCATGCAGCAGACAGCACATATCACCTCCTGCTGTGAGACTGCTTGCTAGCTGTAGCACTTTCCAAGTTACAACAACAATTGCATGTGCATATAATCCATAAGATCTCTTTGCCTCTTTTTTTGGGTACATATGTGCATGCCCTATAACCAGTGCATTGCTAACGGTGCTGCAGACCTTTGCCTGCATGTCCATCACTTCAGCCTCTGGCACATGAGGGGAATATATCACCCCTCAATAAAATCTGTCTCCCGCACACACAAAGTTATGAACATTTATGAACAAGCAAATGCTTGACTAAGGAGATATAACACACATCACTCTTGGAAGTTAGTTCTTTTGCCAGAGCAGCATTCCATTTACAAAATAAGCTCACAAAAATTATAAAGAGGTAAAGCTACGTAAGTATTTCCAAGCTAGATGGATTAGGTCACTACAGCTTTACTGGACAAGAAAGAAACCAATCTAGAATAAGAGAGGAACTTCAACTAAGGCAATAAGTGAAGACTCTACAGTCTTTTTGAGTTTGTTGTGATCTGGCTGAACTGTAAAGATGTTTCTAGGTATCTATATTGGTGTGTGTTGTGTTTGTGTGGTAGGTTTTATGGTAGCAAGGGAGAGGCTGCAGTGGTCAGCACTGTAGAAAGTTGCTCAAAACTTGCCCAACTCTACACCTCTGGCCCAGATGGGCCAGTTGGGTGCCTTTGTGATCACTACTTAAGAAGGGAAAACCTGCAGCAGGAGGAGGAGGGGGAAGGAAAGGAAATGGGATGGACCTAAAGATGGGAGGGAGGAAAGGAGGTGCTGTGCCAGAGACAAGACTCTCCTGAGTCCCATGGTTGTCTCCCTGGAACCCCTGCATGGCAATGTTGGAGCTGAGATCTGCCTGCAGCCCATGCAAAACCCCACGCTGGAGCAGGCAGCTGAGCCCAGGTGAGCCCCATTCTACTCTGTTTTGTTTCTGGTTTTGATTAGTGTCAGACTATAATTGGTGGGCCCTCCCTGCCCTCACCTCGACCCACTAGGCTCATAGTTCTCTCTTCTCTTTCCCATCCCACCACAGGGGAAACAAACAGGCAGTAGCTGTGTGGTGCCTTGCTGCCAGCTGAGCTTAAACCATGACACTGTAACAATTGAGTCTCACTTGACTGTTGTAAATGAAGCATGTAAGATATGCATTGGCAGCCTAAGAACTCATCCTCAGGAGGTATTTTGATTATCCACATGGATTTAACAAAAAAAACCCAACTTCCTACTGTTTTCAGTATACATAACTAGGAAAACACAAGGCTGAGACTGGTCTAATTAATCACTTACTTTGTAAAATATTTCTGACAGGCCAGAAGTTCCAAGAGGAAAAGTACACAGGGAGGATGAAAACAGTGTGGCTGCCCAAGCGAGTCCAGGCACTGGCGGATTGTCTTGAGCACTTCCATAATGCTCTGCCCTTGGGATTTTCTCAAAGCAAGAACCTTTAAAACACTAAGAAGAGCAAACAAAGACTTCAAAACATAACCCAAGAAGGCCACAATTCAAGAAGTATTTGAAGAGTTCAACAAGATTTTTGAATCTACATTTTCAGTTGTATTTCAGCAGTGGTCCATTGCGGTTGGAATGCATGATAATGCTTCAACCAGAATCCAGCACTTCCCCCATCAGTCTAAGTTTTAAAAGCCTAAAAATAGACAAGTTGAGAAATGGAAATCTCTCCTGATTTCCACTTTCAAGATATCAGGTAATTTAATAAGAGATGCAACTACTCTATATTTGGTATCGAGGATTTCCAGTACTGCTACACCATGTCTTCACTGCTTGTAGATAAGCAGCAAAATGCCACTGCAAACAGATCTCAGGAAGCAAGACAAGAAAGAGCCAAGTAATTGTTTTTCACATTCTGTAAGTTGTACATGATAGAAGAGAATCAAAGGAAATAATACTCTCACCAAGCCTCTATGCAGCTGTGGATAACTGAAGTTTGATACCTAAATCTGACAACTGTTTATGTACAAAATGCTCCTCAATGCTATCTCTCAGCTGCAAGATATATTATTTCCCCCCTGAAGAGATCAGAAAACAAGTTGTTGTAGTTTGTAACTGGCAACACTTTCAATTTGCTTACCTTTCATGGGAAAGTGATTGGTCCTTAATAAAGTCTAGTATGTTTTTCAATATAGGATATTTCTCCTTCACAGTAGGCACAGCTCTTGGCTCTTCCATCGATCTGAAAGACAGCAGCCTCAGCCTTCCACGGCTGAACGGAGCTTTTCGTGTAGGAGTGGAAGGAGGTGATGATGATGATAAGTCTTCTTGCTGTGAAACTGTATTTTCAGCAGCCTTGCTATGAAATGCAGATGCTGCTTCTGTTTGAAGGGGGGCTGGAACTTGTTTAATCTTCGTATCAGATTGTGTCACTTGGCTCTCCTCTTTTGAAACAGACCGAGTTACTCCACTGGAAGGCAATGAGTGTGCTGCCTGGAAGTCTGTGTCCACAATAGAACCTTTTCTTTGGCATTTATTGTTGCCATACTGTTGGACATCATCTGTACCTTGAGCTTCCACACTGTTTGAAGCAGCATCTTTTGTCTTTGCTCTTATGGGCAAAAAATTCAGTAACAAAAGGCTCTTCTGTATACAAAGTTTTGCTGCAGCAAAAAATTATAAGACTTAAAAATCATGACAATCAAGCACCAAACTTGCAATCTTCTGCTTAGGAAGAAAGTGATTTATCTTGCTTCCTCTGAGATAAGACACATAGGAAATACTGTTTCTTTTATTACATTGATCATAACACTACCAGTTACTTAATTCTATATGTTCAAATGCTAAAAGTGAATAAGAACACAGAACCATATGAAGCACACAGTAGCCAATGACAACACATTATAATAACAATCAGCTGTTATTCTGACATCAGTTAATTGTGATCAAAAGTACCTACGAAAACAGATGAACACAAATTCAGAACCCAAGTGAGAGGTCACCTCCGTTAGGATTTTCTCACTATTCTCTGCAAAGAGCAGCAGAACATGATCCCAGATGGTTCATGTAACGCATACTAATTTATCTCTTAGGTTATTAAAAAGTAACTCCAGTTGCTAACTTACCTTTTATAGCAAAAATAAAGATTGACAAGGCAATGCTTACAGATGTGAAAGAACAACGCTTACCAAGAGTTTCTGGGTTCACCTCACTTGCATCTGTGTTCTGCTTCTCCTCAGTATCATTTCCCCTACCCATCAGGGATTTCTGCTTCATTTCCAACTGCAGACAGGATGTTCAAACAGTTAAAATATGACTCATGGATATCTACACAGCAAGGCATTATGAAGGCTGCATTGTGTTTAAGGATTTAATCTCAGGAACAGACAACAGGATTTACTATTCCCTTTTACTCTCACCACTCAGGAAAAGGTACATAGCTAACCACAAGTTAAGATTCTCCAAAAGCATCATGTTATCTAACTCTTGTGTACTGTCAGATGCAAACACCTACTGTGATGCTATAGGTACAGTGCAATTACTGATCTTAACATGCATCTGCACTCATAGTGTATCAAGCTGCAAGGAATCCTTGCAGGCAGGAAAAAAGAGGGAAGAGCTCACAAGATCCTAGAATATTTAAATTTCCTCAGCCCATATCTGAAGGGCTGAGGAGGAAAAACATACTCTGAACTGAAGCCAGTTACTTGCTTGTCAAAGAGGAGATGATTTTCTTTTCCGTTAGCACGGCACTACTGTGAGAATGATGTTTAAGCAGATTTCTTTCTAAGTTATACCTCAAAAGAACTCCAACTGCTATGTAAGCATCTTCCTAGTTAACAACACACACTCTTGCTGAAAAATAACATGAATTTGACTGATTTTGAGTCAAATTCAGGCCTAAATACTCATGACAACATACCTGGGGCTGAGGGCAGGAGGGCAGTGTAAAAATCAATTTAAATGCTTAAACTCAAAGTCTAGACATGAATATATATGTTCTTCTTAAACGAAAACAGTTGACCTAGAATTACTAAAGAAAAACATGGTTCTATCCTACTCCTTAACCTTGCACTATGGAATATTAAGGTAAATGACATTAATGGATATCCTCCTGAGTGATCTTACCATCCATATTCTAATTGAATCAGCCAGGGAATACACTTGTGCAAACTCCTCACCCAAAGGCACCTTGCCTCCACTGTTGACTGGAAATGAGAGAAAGAAGAGTCCTGTTTATTTACAGCTCAATTTTCACACAGCTCAATTACTTAAGTACTATTATGCTAGAGCCTTCCCTTCATCTCTTAGTCAATACCTGCAATTATGCCTGTAGGAAAAACAAGGAATAAGAGCTGTCAGCTTTCACCTGCCTTAAATACACCAACTGCACCTTGACAGAGTTATTTGTAAAGTTAAATTATTAATATCTTTCTCATCTCTCCCCAAAAATTGAAGCCTGCAGTCATAGAAAAAGAAAACCTCTCCCTAGACATGCAAATGGATATCAGAACGATCAAGGAATGCCCAGTACTAACTGAAAGCTCTACAGATGTATTTAGTTATCAGTTCTTTTCTGTTTTATGCTGTGGGTTTCTGGAATGGACTCTCAAGATCCATTTACAGAAACTGAAGACCTGACAAAACAGTTTCCATCAAAACTGACCTGACAATGACTATGGAGAGAAAGGCACTCCCATTCAGGGTCTTGCCTTTCCCATTTTTTAAACACTCTTTTCCTCCTCCTTTTCAGCATCCCTTGTACATACATCACATGGCACAGGTGAACATGTGTCCTGAAATTAGTCTGCCCCAACAGGACTAACAGATGAACCTATCAACATAAAGGAGGATGGAGATCTTATCCACTCATCAATATTCTCCTGAGCTATCACGGTTTTCAGAGTTAGATGAATTGTCAGACACAGATGAAATGACTAAAGGCAATAACCACTTTAGTCATCAAGTCAGTCTTTGTATCAATCATGTTTACACACGTTTGGATAGCTCACTGGAAGATGTTTAGCTTCAGAATTGTGACAGAAGGTGAAAGCCTAAAATGAAACCCTTCAAAACCAAGTAACACATTATCCATTACTTCAGACTCATCTACAGGCTTAATGGAAGGATGGTGTGAGTTAAAGCTGTTCATTTTACCTACTGAAAACGTGTAAATTGTAATACAATGGATGTTATACAAGTTAATGGCAAAACATTCAGGATGCTTTTAAAAATAAATGGTTTTTTTTTTGAGGATGTCAAGGTCAGCTTCCACTGAAGAACATTTTGGGAGGTAATTCACTCCATCATTTGTATCTGTAACCACTAGGAGCCACGCTATTCTGAATTAACACCCCAGAGGCTATCACTACTGTCTTTGAGTAGACCCTTATAAGCATCTTATGATGGTTATTAACATTTGAACAGAGCTCTGAAGAGCTCTGTTAAATAAGAAATAAACACTCTAGAGAGAAGTCTCACCTAGTCCACCTAAATGATGATTTCTTTATACAGAACATCTTTTTTTCAAAGTTATCACACTGAGTTTTCAAAGTTTATCAACTGAACTACAAAACAGCCTTTCACAAACTTTAAGCCTTCATTATTAAGAGAGTCTAATATTAGAGTTACCATATTTTTGAAGCTTCTCATATAAATCTGGAGTGAGATACACCAAAGCAGCAAATGTTGAGTTCACAGCTTGATCAACAGTAGAACCAGCAACTATATCTGTCTTTGGGGTCTGTTTTTTACATGCCTGTATAAGTCCTTTGAAAAGTTCAGATTTTTGCCCACTGAAGTCCTGGGCAGGATCTGATTTTGCAAAGTCGATAAGAAAGTTACGGCAGTCATCTTGGTGAGAGCTCTTAACCTGGAAAGGATGGCAGAAAGCAAACGTTTTAACAGTGTTGCAGCTCATTTCTATGCTTAAGTCAACTTGCAATATAGATACTGCAGTGGGGCAAACCTGATCTAATGAAAGATATGCCTGCCCAAGGCAGGGAGGGTGAGAATCAGATCATCTCTGAAGGTACCTCCCCACTATTCTATGATAATGGAAACTAATAAAGGGCACAGAAAAACAGATTCTTTCCTCCTTGGTATTTGAAGGATCTAGAGAACAAGTCTTACGAGGATTGGCTGAGAGAGCTGGGGATGTTCAGTCTGGAGAAGAGGAGGCTGAGAGGAGATGTGATTGATGACAGGAGGTTATAGCGAGGTGGGAGTCAATCTCTCCTCCCAAGTAACAAGTGACAGGACCAAAGGAAACGGCCTCAAGTTGCCCCAGAGGAGATTTAGACTGGAGCTGAGGCAGAACCTTTTCCCTGAGAGGGGTGTCAGCCCCTGTGCCACGCTGCCCAGGGAGGTAAGGGAGTCCCCAGCTATGGAGAGGTCCCAAAGCTGTGAGCTGAGGTGCTGAGGGCCGTGGGTTACTGGTGGGCTGGGCAGGGTGAGGGGAGGGCTTGGACCTCATGATCTTAAAGGTCTTTTCCAACCAAAATGATTCTGAGATTCTATGATTCTATGAATTGAACAGCACAAGTGCTGACAACTGTAGCACAACAGCACATGCTTCAGGATGTATCAAGCACCGAAGTCTGAAAACTGTGTGATGCATGAGGATGTCACACCCACAAAACAAAAGCAGGGCTGCAAGTACCTCTTTTTTATCTTGCTGCAGTCTGTTGCTTTGACTGGCTCCCAAGAGTGCCTCAGGACACATCTGATGCCTGAAGACAGGTTTCCACAGAGGAGAATTAAGAACTGATGTTACTTTCAAAGGAGGCAAGTCTGCTTCACTACCTAGTTCTGAGAGAAATTCAGACACTTCAGTTACTAAAATGCTTTTGTTCATTTTTACAGATTAATGAAAGCAGTAAATATTAAACAACCAGTTGGGGGGGAAAGAAAAGGATGCAAATAGACTGAATGAGTAATTTAACAGGATTCTTTAACTTCTGTTTCTCTAATGTGGTACAGAAAACTGATGTACCCCTTCTTAATGATAGCATCAATATATTATAGTGAAAGTATTATACATGAGGACTTTTAAACACTTTTGCTGCATCTACAAACATAGAAATTCCCCAATTTGCAAGAGAGTTTAAAAGCTTTTCTCCTCCTAAAGACCTAATAATTTACTATATGTAAGCATACTGATATTAAGAAAATATCCTATGATATGAACACTTCCATTAGTTCCCTGAATCACAACAATGCCTGCCTAATTTTCCCTGGTAAATCACCTGATTGGAGCAAGAACTCTTTTACCTTATTTTATTTCTCCAAAGTGGTGAATTAATTCAGATTTCTGAAGCTAGGTAGAAGTGTTCTGGTTTTGAAATTAAAGAATTAATAACTTCTTTTTTTTTTCCCTTATGGCATCCATCTCATGCTTTGTATTTTACTTATCTTCAGTGGCCCAAATCCTAAGTGTACTCAGCTTGTGGAATTAGCAAAACTGAATTTGTCAACTCAAATTTAAATTGATACCCAAATGCTGATGTAGAACTCTTAAAACATATTCTAAGCTCTGTATTCTTTTTGTTTGTTTGCTGGTTCCATACTCCCACCACTGCCATGGGGTGGATCACAGCACTATGGAATAAATCTAAAAGGACAAGAAAAAGATTGGGCAAACTGATGTTACTTCATAAATGTAACTCAGCTTTGTACGGTTACTTCCAGGTGTTCATCTCTTCCTAACAATGGCTTCTGAGAAACCACAGTGATCCCTGTAACATTCTCAAGAGTAGTCCTGCAGAATAGCAGCCAAACTTGCCACAAAAAGCTCCGTGACCAAACTTTGCCAAGCCAGCAGCACAGCAAGCGTTCCATCTTCAGGCAAGAGACAAACACAACAGGAACTTTTCACAGGGGATTTGCAACATAAGGGATCCTTGTATCTCCCTTTTTTTTTTTTTTTTTTTTTTTTTTTTTTTTTACAAGGCATCCCAAGTTGTGGAGCTATCAAAGGCACTCACCTCGCAGAGATTTCAGTGCCATGCTGCGGGAAGCCAAGCGCCCCATCAGCCGGGAGACAAGCAGCTGTAAATCCAAGCCCCAAGAAACGGCGACATCCGGGAGGCCGTAAGCAGTGACTGAAAACTTGTAGCCCCACTCATTATTGCTGCTGTCAGAGTGAAAGAGAAACTGCAGCCGTGGGCCAGCCTTAAAGGTCACTTTCTACAGAGCAACAAAACAGTTCATTTTGCCAAATGTACATGACAGGAAAACATTTCAGGGTAATGAATTTCCTTCAGCAACTATGGGTTTGGTTTTTTTTCCAGTATTATGTTCTGTCCATAACACATCTAATTTCCCACACCACCTGAATGAGAAACCCACACTAATAAGCAGGTAACATTTCTATTCAATAGCTTAATGAGACATTTTATACATGATTAAGCTTTAAGAAATCAGAGCCATAAGATAAAAGCAGCATCCCATGGGAATATGTGTCACAGAAGAAAGAATGTAGCTGCTGGAAGCACTGTGCTTGCCTTGTGGTGTAAACAAATGGCAAGGGCGGTGCCAATGAGTAACCTTTTAGCCATGTAGTTACTGGCAGTTCAGATGACTATTACTTTTCCTTTTGACTGGCTGCTCCTTTGATAAGAGCAGCAAAGAGAGATTTCTCTGCTCATTCTCTCCATTTATTTGCTTCACTGCAGACTTTCCTCCTCACCTCCTGCCCCCTCCCATCTTTGAAGGGGAATTAAATTAAGGCATAGAAGCACACATCCTTTCAGAAAACAGGTTTTCCACAAGAACCATAAACATTTCCTAAGATTGGGTGTATCACTTGGCTCAGAATTTTAAAGTTGCTCACCTTAGGCCACTTCTCAGTGCCAACCTTTGTATCGTAACGAGTTTTTGCACCTCTGGCATCAGTAAACTCCAAGTAATCATACCTGTGGAAATTGCAATTCATTACTTCCAAACTTACTTGTTCAAGTTTGGCGGGGGGGGGAAGGTTTGCTTTTGGATTTTCACAAGTGCTGCATCACAGTCACACGTTTTCTGAGCCACACACACCTGCATTGCTTCACAATAAACTCATTTCATGTTTCGGTGCAATAGCCCCAGTAACACAGATCTGCTTTCCTGCAGGACTTTCCCAATCCTTCAGAACTGGTAATGGGTAATTTTAATTGGTAATTGAATTGGTAATGTTAATTTTAACATTTGGCCTATGCCTTAAACCAATCAAGAGAAATCAAGCTAATAGTTTTACCTAAACAGGGCAAAATAAATACCACAAGCACAGGCTGTGGTGGTCACTGTCATATTACACAGATCAAAGCCAAAGGAAGGAAAAGCAGCACATCTGTGTTTGCCAGAAGTGGCTTTCAGCATGAGAAGTCATTCAAAATAACACATCACATAATACAAAGGACAGTGAAGAAGCTGAAGTGGTGTGCCTGGACTGCAAGAAGTGTTCCTTGCAGATCGAAAGACGAATTGCCCCCCTGCAAATAGATATTGGAATCAAGCATAGCACAAGATTCAATTACCTCCTTTCAGTTTCACATTTTTCATCAAATTCCACCTCAAAGTAAGTTGCCCCATGACACAGGAAGACTGAGATCTCATGGCAGTTATTTTCATAGTTATGAGGTGACTCCATCGTCCACGTTCGCAACGCTACAGGCTGCTCCTGCTGCCAGCTTTCCATTTCTATCTGTAGAAGAAAAATGTACTGAGATTCAACTGTAAAAACATTAAAAAAACAAATTACCACATTAGATTTTAATGTCTATACTTTCAAGTTGCCAGATGTGCATACAAAGTGGCGTTTCAAAGGCTACAGCATTGATTTACACCTAAACTAAAGACACCCACAATAATCACGGTAAGGAAACACTTCTAAAGCAGAATTCATCTAGTCTGCTGGAGGAGGAGACAGTCTCACACCAGAAGTGTCTAAAAGCCTCTACATATTAACAAAAAGAGAGTCTGGATGATTAATGCAGATGTAAATGTCTACACTACAGACATAACAGACTTTATTTGCATCACCACAAGCAATGAAGTTAAAAAAATGTTAAGCACATGCTATTTTTACCTTCCTGTTGATCCTCAGAATCCCTCCTTTCTATCTACAGCCTAAGGTTGCTCATTCCATTTGCACTTTCTGGTCACTCTGTCCAGCTTCTGTATCAGCACAGACATATTTCTAGTTCTTCACTCAACATTTCATTACACAGCCCATGCTTTTAGAAGCTTTCCAGCTCCTTTCAAGTGCTCACCAAGATAATCACTTGAGTTTTCTACATCTTCCTTGCCATTTTGCTTTTGTTTCACTGTACTTAACAGCACTTATATCTTTAGTTACCTTATGAGGTTCATTACAAAGGCTTCTCAGTGGTTCTATCAAAGTGCTGAATCCCTGTAGCAGAGTACAGTATGGGATGTCTAAAGTGCAAAAATCCAACAAGAAGATGACCTAGAAGAAAAGACAGGGCTCATGAAAATGCACGTAACCATGGCCATGCTACCCAGGAATGGGACAGAATCCCAACGTTCACTTACCAGCTGACGAGTTGCCATAGCAAAGACAGAGTTACTTATTTTTTCTACTATTGTTTTGCCACTATATTGAGATAAAAGTGACTGCAAAATCGTTCTGATATTTGACAGGAACTGGCCCACATCTAAAGAGAAAAAAAACCCTTAATAGCCACCTTAAGGATTTGCTACCACAACCTGCTTTATCAAACACTTAAGTGCATGGTGACGTGCACAAGAAGAGAGACAGCAGGGAAAAGCTGCCCCAACACAGTGACACTCAAGAATGAAAACAATTCAGAGAAGTTTGCTGTGATATTTCTATTGTGGAAACAGTCATGTTTACCAATGGTACTCTAAAAAAAGAAGGTGAATGATGAGTAATTTCATCAAACGCTTCAAGATTGTTTCTGTCATCTCAGTGTACCCAGTAGCCTCCCTACAGAACTAAGAAATACAGCTTAAAGAGGCTAGGAAATTTTAGCTATAGCCTTACTCTATTTTTAAGTGTAAGATAGGAACACAACAAACATACATACATACATAAACAACATAACATGAAGCAATTCCACATAAAAATACTCCTCCGTTAAGTACTTGGACCAATTAACTACTCAATACTGAGCTGCTGCATTAGAAGAACAAAACCCAAACCAAAAAAAAATCCAAATCACTTCAGCAAAACACCCCTTTGAAATGCCCAGTTCCTTCCCTCTTGCTATCACAAACATCTATTAAAATACAGATCACCATGCAGAAGTTTATCCAAATAAGTGACATTTAAAGAAATGAAATGTTCAAATGGAAGTTTTATACTGTTTGGCTTTTGGGGGATTCTTTTTGCCTTGATCCCCACAAGTTACTGAAAAGATTTTCCCACCATCAAGTTATCAGTATGGCTAAAATGTTAAGTTGCTCAATATGCTTACAAATCCCTTCCTGTGACAGTTATAAATATGCCTCAGGCAAGCACTGGTGAACCCTTATTACATTGCAATTTGCAAGATCACATTTCCAAGTCCTGTGTTCCACCACACTTCACTCTGTATTCAATCCCAGCACTTACAGTTTTTCAGTATTTCTACTGCAAGATCCTTGTCTGAATCATCACTACCCTTAAGTTGCAGGTAGCACCACGAAAGGAGGCTACCTTGAACAGACCAGAATAAGGAAGACAAGACTGTGCCACTCTCTTGCTGTGCAACATCCAGCATCATCATTTCACACTGAAAAATAAAGAATGTAACAAAAGGGTAACCTCTTCTGCTGCAGACACCACACAACATGTACTAAGTTAACTCAGATGGATAATTATCCCACCCACCCCACAAAAAGGATGAAATGTAACGGACAAGCAGCACGTAACACCAGAAAGCAACTGATGTCTTCTGTTTTGATAAATGCCAAATTTAGGTAGGAATTAGCTACAAGTCACCCAATGCTCTCAGCATATTTTTTTCTGCATATGTAAATGACCCTACTCCATTTACACCTCCCTTAGTGCTGTGACCAATTCTAGCTCTCAATACGGGATGATCACTTCTATTTCCTTGTGTTGATAGGGTGCCATAAAGTCTTTCTGATGCTAAAGGAAAAATACCTCATCTTATACATTACTTAACAGAACCATTATGAAATGTTAATGCTTAAAGAAAACTACTTTGATTTGTTGGAAAATCTAATCCTACAGACTTGAATTGCCACGACTAGTTTTATCCAGGATATACATGTCAGGCATGCTGCTTGTTTGAATGTGTACAACAATCACAGCAAAGAAGTAAGAAAAGGAACAGTGCAGTTACCTCTCTTGCTGCCACTAGCAGAAGGGTATCCATGACTGATAGCACTTCACTTATGTCAAAATTTGCAGACACTCCTTTCTCTGGTAGTAACAGGAGTCCACCTGGATCTTGATCACTGTAAAGTAAAAGATCTTCTTACTTAGTAATGACAAGCAGCACAGATCCAAACCACAAATTTAGTCATGCTTGGGACAATTCTGTTGAGATCTTACTGTGTCATTAATGTGAAAATCAAAAGTTTGTGTTTTGATAACTCCAGACTCATTAAGCCAATACCAACCATCACCATGGAGAAACACTTTAAAAACTGTAAGACAGACTTAGGAGGAGCCTAAGAGCAACATGCAGTGATTTCAGCACCAATCTTGGACTATGTTTTATATACAGCAATCCAGGTAATGAACTGATTAAGCAGTAGTGTTCTCCTTGCTAAAACAAGGTCAGGTGCTTATTTTGGAGAATTATTTTGCTGACCCTTTACCTGAAGTGAGTACACAAGGATCTGAAGGCAAGATGTACAGATTGCTTGTGTTCTTGCTCTGTGATGTTTTTCTAGAAAAGGAAAAATATATTGTTTTAATACATGTTCCTCCTCTGTGAGACAGAATTCTAATGTCTCAGTTCTACTGTTCATTTTTGGTAAGGAAGGCAGGATTAACTCCTTTTTCTTTGGATAAACAGCAGAGGGAGAAGGGAGAGGGTAAAAAAAGGCAAAGAAAACAAAGGTTTTTTTACTTTGGTGAGATAAAGTTTACACTATCTGACATCAAGGACTTGGATTTGTCCTCTTTTCTGCATAAGGAAAGCAGGTAAACTATCAGGTACTAAACTAAGCAGGTACTAAACTATCAACTCCTCGTTTAATGGCTTACCATCATGGTGAAGAGCTGGTGTCTCCTGGTTTGTCTGTCTGGGAAAAAGACTGCTGCTCCACTGAGCAAGGTGTTCTTCACTTCCTCTTTCAGCATTTTCATTGGCATGGAGTTACTGTCCCCCGTATCCACTACTGCTCATGTAAAAAGAGCACAACCAAACACCACGATGACAAGGTCAAATCCATACTTCATCTAATACATTAGAGGCAAAGCCAAATGTGTAACTTTACACATCTTCAAGCCCTTGCAATCCCAGTAAAAAGAAAATGAGGAGAAACTTGGAGTTTCAGCAATAAAGATTTTTCTAAGGATGTATTTACTCATGGAGTGTATTAAGTCTAGGGACACTAAGACTTGACAAATATCAAAGCTAATAAAGCTTTCAAGATGTGACAGATTCTATATAAACTGCTTTACCTGTAGTTTGGTTTTCAGGAGACTGTTACATTTGACTTTTTAACTACATAACACTTGAACAAAGAGGGGGTCCATCCTACTCCCAGTGAAACCTAATGTGTTAATTCCCATTCTTCTCATTGGCTCCACAATCTTCCCTGTGAAAATATCTTTTCCCAAACTTGTAAGTAGTGTAACACACTTTTAAGCCAGAATAGACAAAACAGTTAATACATTCAGTATGAATTACCTGCACACAAATGTCTATAAAGCTCTTCTGCAGCTTCTGTGTGACCAGCTGTTTTGCTCTGAGAAGCTTCTTGAGGTTTAGCAGTTTTATTGTCTTCAGTAAGCACAGAGAAGCAGCTCTGGAGAAGCTGCAGTAGCAGTGTTTGAGCAAAGATACATTCTTCTCTTGGACTGTAAGAAAGCATAAAACAAACAGAAGCAAAAACAAGAAGAGAAGCTCTTTTGCACCAAATAATGCCATGAAAATTACTATCTCAGATAAAAGAAAGAGTAAAGAGCACATAGCCAAAAAAAAGTATAGCTACCAGCTAAATTAATCTACATTTCAAGCTTCTACATAGCATTATAGTCAAAGAACCATATGGCAGCAGTAGGAAAATGTTATTTATGCAGATGATGTAGCTTAGGAAGAAGAAACTGCTGCAACTGAACCAAGCATACTTTATTTATACATACACACACAGATCAGGGCTTCACCACACAGTAAAGAAGACACTTACTTTTGGTGAAGTTTATTGTAAAAATTCCAGAACAGCTGCAAATCAAGGCCTGTGAAATCTAAAAATGACTTGTATTTTAATCCACTCTCCTTCTGTTGAACCTTAAAAAGGAAAAGAAAAACGAAGGATTGGAAAATTAACTCTACACAGAACTCATGAGCTTAAAGCAGCCCAGTTTCCCATAAACCTGTAGCTAACATGAACTCTAGTACAAGTTCTTTCTTGGATATTTCAGTGTCTAAATGTGACAGTTCATGCTGAAATCTTTCCTTTCACAGAGCTAATATTAGGACTTTCTCTTCTTTCTAGATATCTAGTCCTTCATCCCTAAAAAGACTTTATAACCTCTACCTCTTGATCCAACTTGATTGAAAGCAAGTAATAGCCCATCATGGTTTAATCCCAGCCAGCAACTATGCACCAGACTCTCACTCCCTCCCCACACTCAATGGGATGGTGGAAGAGAATTGTAAAGGTAAAAGTGGGAAAACTCATGAATTGAAGTAAACAGCTTAATAATAGAAATAATAATAACTAATAGTAATCATCTTGTAATGAAAAGTAAAGTAACAGAAAGAAATAAAACCCAAGAAAGATGTGTGATGCAAATTAAACCAATTGCTCACCATCAATTGACTGATGCCCAGCCAATCCTCCAGCAGCAGTCCCCCTGCCAACTGTTCCCCCAGCTTTAGAAGCTAAGCTCTATGGTCTGGGGTATCCTCTGGGTCAGTTGGGGTCAGCTGACCCAGCCATGTCCCCTCCCACCTTCTTATGCACCCCCAGCCTACTGNTGCACCAGACTCTCACTCCCTCCCCACACTCAATGGGATGGTGGAAGAGAATTGTAAAGGTAAAAGTGGGAAAACTCATGAATTGAAGTAAACAGCTTAATAATAGAAATAATAATAACTAATAGTAATCATCTTGTAATGAAAAGTAAAGTAACAGAAAGAAATAAAACCCAAGAAAGATGTGTGATGCAAATTAAACCAATTGCTCACCATCAATTGACTGATGCCCAGCCAATCCTCCAGCAGCAGTCCCCCTGCCAACTGTTCCCCCAGCTTTAGAAGCTAAGCTCTATGGTCTGGGGTATCCTCTGGGTCAGTTGGGGTCAGCTGACCCAGCCATGTCCCCTCCCACCTTCTTATGCACCCCCAGCCTACTGGCTTCTGAGGTGGTGTGAGGAGCAGAAAAGGAACCAAGAAGTAAACATACCAGGTCCTGTGACAGCTGCTGGATGAAATGAAGTGTCTTCAGGAGAAGAGTTGTGCCACAAACTGTGTCGACATCAGTTTTCCTGCACTGCAAGCAGTTCATGCTCTTACTGGGCTCACCTCGCTTCGGCCGAAGATACCCAAAAACATTCAGGCCCTGAACTCCAAGTCGCTCTGCTGTGTCTTGTCTTGTGCACAAGAACTTTATCATCAAGTACTAGAAGGATACAAACAAAGGACAAAATTTGGTTTTAAAAGCTAGTAGAAATTTGGCTTTTAATAGCCCCACGTGCACATCTGAACGTTGGGTGTCAGCAAGTTGGGGCAGCACTTTTTTTCTGTTGTATCCAGTGACAGGACAAGGGGTGATGGAAAGGAAGTGGAACACAAAAAGTTCCATTGAAATAGAAGGAAAAAATAATTGAGGGTGATGGGGCCCTGGCCCAGGCTGCCCAGGGAGGGTGTGGAGGCTCCTTCTCGGGAGATTTCTAAACCCACCTGGACACGTTCCTGTGTGACCTTTTCTAGGTGGAGCTGCTGTAGCAAGGGGTTGGACTGGGTGATCTCTAAATGTCTCTTCCAACCAGCACCATTCTGTGAGTCTACAACTCCACAATTCCTCTGGGCAGCCCCTTCCAGTGCTCCCTCACCCTCTCATTGAAGAAGTGTTTCCTTGTGTTACTTTGGAATCTCTTCTGTTCCCACTAGTACCCATTGCCCCTTTTCCTAACATTGGCCCTCACTGAGAACAGCCTGGCTCCATCCTTCTGCTCTATACAGATAAAACCAGCAGACTGTGCATTACATTTGATAATGAAGCACCATTTAACTACAGTTACATATGTGTACACACAGAAAAAAAGATAAAACTCAGAGGACAAAAATAAAGTCACCCATTGAACTGAAAGCCTGTTGATTTTTACCTCTACCCACAAGAACTGTCCTTGCAAAAAAGACAGCTACATTTATTTCAATGGGCATGACACCAATGCACAGAGATGAGCCTCTGATCACAGTGACTGGCATAATGGATTCTCATGGCTTCTTACCTGGGAAATTCTGCATTGCTGCATTTTGATGTCAACTTCATCCCATTCCTCTTCTACTTCAAACCAGCCAATAGGATCATCATCTCCCAAATCGTCAGATGAACAATTATTTCTATGTATAAAAAAACAGAACTAAGTTTGTAAAGAAAAACTTTAAAGAACCTGTGAAACTGCTGATATATTACTGATTTTTCTTTTGCAAGTTATGGCTATAAAGATGAGAGACACAACAGAAACTTTCACATATCCAAACCCTAGCATGTGCAAGGTAGGAAAGTTAAGGAAACCTTTTTAATCATGACACCTAATCTGCCCTAACTCCTGAGCAGCAGCTTTGAAAAAGCAATTTCATGAAGTTTAATTAACAGAATCACAGAATGTCAAGGGCTGGAAGGGATCTGGAAAGCTCATCCAAGTCCAACCACCCTGCCAGAGCAGGACGACCTAGAGTGGGTCACACAGGAACTCATCCAGCTGGGTTTTGAACTTTAACCTCTGATCTTCCTAGAAGTTGTTATCAGTGATTTGCATCTCCAGCAGAAAGTTTGTTAAACAAGTCTTTAAATCAAAGAGGCTGAAGACAACAGCTATATATAGATTTCCTCAAACACATCAAATTGAGGCTGATTAAAATCAAACAAGTACCAGACGCACAATTAAGTTCAGAAAGCTTCTCAGTAGTTCAAGTGGCACTGCAAAAAGATCTCATATAATATTTACTTTGCACCATTCATTACAAAAAGCCCACCTATACCTGTTTCTTAAAAATTGCTTGAATTCCCTCAGCTTCCATTTGTCATAGCTTTCAAACCTCCTGAAGTGTTCCTCTGCATGGAACTTGTCCGAAGCACTATTATAAGCAAACACCAGCCCACACTGGGCCCCAATGCCACCTCGTCTGACCTGAAAGAAGAGATCCAGAGCAACCTGTGAAACAGCTGACAATCAAAGGTGTTGCTTTCACAGAAAAAAAAGAGTCACTGAAAGCAACTAGATACTGACAACACTGATGTCTGGAATTAGACTTGTTACCTAAAGAAAAATGAAACACATTTAAACAAATACTGTGAAAACTCACTGAAGCAGGACCAGGAGCACAATTGATATTTGCTGCATTTGGCAATCTGCTAGCACCCTAACATGAACTGCGCTCCACATACTAAAACAGTACACAAAATTAGAATGAGAATTGATTTCAAACACAAACTTATCTATCCCAGTGTCACTACACTCGAAACCAGCTCAGCTGCCTCTCCTGCAACAACTGTTGAATGTACTTGCCAGAAGTCACACATTTAACAGAATGGTGGGGGTTGGAAGGGACCTTCAGAGATCTATCAGTACAAGCCCCCTGCTAAAGCAGCTCCACCTAGATCAGGGGGCACAGGAATGTGTCCAGGTGGGGTTGGAAATCTCCCGAGAAGGAGCCTCCACAACCTGCCNAACTCTACCATTAGGGAAAAAAGCAAGCCTCCTCCTTGAAAAATCAAAAAGGAACTACATACCTTTACCCTAATTTGTGTCACTTGAAATGAAGATTCAGTTCCAGTAGAAAGAATGATACTTGCCCTGGTCTTCCCAGTTTCAGTAAGAAAACCTAAAGCAGCAGTAGGAATGGAATGGGGTTGGAAAGA
Source organism: Urocolius indicus (assembly GCA_013401255.1). Lineage (NCBI taxonomy): Eukaryota > Metazoa > Chordata > Aves > Coliiformes > Coliidae > Urocolius > Urocolius indicus. The sequence goes on from WBNH01003326.1 coordinate 241,143, forward strand.
CTGTTAGTAAAAGCTGTTTGAAAGAGAATCCTAAGATTGCAGACTAAAGGGGTGAAAACAAAACCACTGTTGCTTTTCTAGTGAAATGCTCATTAGGAAGCATTTCCAAATAAAACAGTAAAAGATAAGTTAAAAAAACCCAACTGCTTCATGTTGTTATACACTCCCACAGAGTACACACAGGTGTCTCCAGCCACTGGCTCTCCAGGGAGTGCAGCATCTACAGCTATTTCAAGAGCATTTCCCCACTGGAGATTACTAGCAACTCCCAAATATTGCTTGAGCCTATAGCTCTGTTCAGTACTGAAAATCACTGTTCTCCTGCCTGTGAGCCATAAAATATCAGAAGGCAATCCACAAAAAAAAACTAAACAAATAATAAACATGCACACAAGAAAGGGTAAAAGAAACATTTGGAAAGTGACCAATTTTCATCCACAAAAGCTTTCCTTCACCAGCAGCACTGCACAAGACCAGATGTAAAATTATACCAGTGGCATTTCACTTAAAAAGAAGGTCAAGAAACACAAACCTCTTCTTTAAGTTGTATCCAAAAACATTGCATTAACAAAGACAGGCTTTAAAGGAGGTGGTTCTGTGCAGTCAGAGGAAATGGCAATGATTTCTACCCTCTCTCCATCAATATTTGGGAAACTGGCAGTGAGTGACTCATAACTTCAACTCACAAAGCATGCTCTGTGATAATTCTCTGACAGCTCACTGCACATTTCCGCACAGAATATCAATATTTCTCCTCAAAATCCAATCTTTGGTTTGTTTTGACAATAAGCTGGGTCTTCAGAAATTTCACCTTGTTGTGAGACAGAATTCACACCTTGTTTTTGTTTGAGTTTAGTTTGTTTATAATTATGGATCTTCCAGATCGTAAAACTGTCCAGTAGTATCAAATACATGTGCTAATGACACCCCAGCCTTAACAGCCTTCAGGCCTTGAATATTGCAGATTTTAAGCCCAGGTTCTTACCATCCCCAGTCCATGGCTCAACAAGGAGGTTTTCAGGCCCTGATTTGTCTTCTTTTCCCTTCACATCACATGCTTGCAGAGTTAGCCGTAATGGCTTTCCTAAGGGAGAGAACCAACAGGTTTATCAAATTCATGACACAGAAAGTCGATTTTCCAGCTTTAAGTTCTTCACACAGAAAACAAATGAAAAAAATTACAATACAGTGACATTTTTGCCACTGTCAGATAAAAAGAAAAGGGGGAAGAAATTGGAGCATCTTGCTCTAAATCAGCTCATGGTTTGGATACAAACAGAAGGACAACGAAATCCACAACAACTAATGTTCCTGTAACCATGCACACTTGGGAATTCACTACACATGAAATACCACTCTTGTCTCACAAAAAAAGAAGCAGCTACTCTGCAAAAAGCAAAGCAATTTTCAGAAGTTTTGAAATTAAACCTTGATGCTGTAATGATAAAAGAATTCACAGATTCTTTGGCACAAGTCAAGAAGTTCTGACAAAAAACAATATACCTAAGGGCAAACACAGGGGAAAGTGCTTCATAAGATACTAATTGTCATCTTAGAAGTTGCCACCTGAGAAAGTACAGATTTATCACACAAGTGCAGTCAGTACAGCAAAACCTTACCACCTTATGTCAGACCATGCACAGTTCTACACTGATGTCCTGACCCAGGTTGATTCAGAAAATTGAAAACAAAAGAACTGTAAACAGATGCTAATGGCCTTACAGCCAAGACACATCTTAAATTTGGGCATGGTGCCTGGAAAAGAGACCACTTGCTGAGGCTAAACACACAAAAAAGTGTGTGATTGGAAGAATAGAAATACTTGATGTCATAGATTCATAGAATCTGAGCGGTTGGAAGGAACCTGGAAAGCTCATCCAGTGCAACCTCCCTGCCAGAGCAGCAGCACCTAGAGCAGGGCACACAGGAACTCATCCAGCTGGGTTGGAATGTCTCCAGAGAAGGAGCCTCCACAGCCCATCTGGGCAGCCCCTGCCAGGGCTCCCTCACCTCATCAGGAAAGTTTGTCTTTGTGTTTCTTTGGAACCTCTTCTGTTCCAGCTATGGCTATGTTGAACATTCTCCAGAAGCTCTTTGTCCTTCTGGAACTGAGGGGCCCAGAACTGGACACAATATCCCAGATCAGCCTTGTTCACAATACAAATGCTATCACCACCTTGACATGTGGCCACTATCTACAAAGCTCATGTTTTCTCCCTCAAGATGATGTCACCTGGTTCAATTCTTAGCTCACAGGAACAGGATGTAAATCTCCAGATTTTAGGGCAGCTCAGCTTCTACTTCCTTGGGAAGAGTCGTTAATTTAGAAGTCTTGTCTAATTTTAAACCCCAAGCAGAACAAGTAAAACAACTGACAGCTGCATATTGTGGTCAGTATGGATAGTAAAGGATCCAGCAATTATTCATTTACCGTATTTATACAGCAGGTTCTGTCTAACTGTTGCCATGGAAGCAATCAGGGATGAAGCCTTGTATGGAGTGTCCAGATGATCAGAGATTGCACAAAGGGAACTTAGCACTTTAGCGACACTCCCCCTGGCTAAGGCAAAGGCCAAGAGTGTAAGTTCAACCTCTGGAGTAGTACAACAACTGAGGAGGGAAAAAAAACACAAACAAAAAAAACCACACAACAGTATGAAAAGAAAACTCAGGACACTGCTTTTAAAGAAAAAAAATCATGCTCACACAGAAAAATCTAAGGTGCCTATTTCTTAATGCCTTTGAATTTTTCAAGATACTAAAGAAGGAGCAGGTGAATAAACACGAGATACTTCTGCTAAACCAATTCTTCTAAACCATTTCCCACCCCATCAAAAGACATCAACACAACCTCACCTTGTTATTCTGATTAGGAAGCTGTCAACTTCTTCCAAAACGTTTGGAGATAAGAAGCTTGAAAAATCTGTAGAGCCTGGTGTGAGGGACAGAGGTGGCATGTGTTGCAGTGCTTTCCTAGTACAAAGGACAGAACAGAACATCAGAAAACCAGACAGAAGCAGAGAAAGCAGCCTTCTAAAGTGAATGACACGTTTGAACCTTCATGCTTTAAGTGAGTAGGTCTCTACAAAAAGATTTTGAATGCAGAAAATCTATTTACACAGAGAATCAGATCGAAAGGTAAAAGCATCATTGCACTCTAGGTGGGGGAAGTTCAATGACTGCTAGGTAATCTTCAATCTCAGCCTCAAAATCTGAGATTTAATGAGACAAATCAAGGGGTTCTGAATTAAATCTGTGACAGGATTAGAACTGGCTTAGTGTCCAAGTACTGCTTCATTTTAAATAAGTCTAGAACTGAGTAAGAGACCCTTAATAAAGGGAAAAATGCCTTTACCTTCCTTCACAACAATTACAGACACTAAAAGAGAAGCCTGTTAGCTCAGATGAGAATTTTTGTTTGATTCCCTAAGATGATGTAACAACCCCTGAAAACAGGAGTTTTTTAAGCAGTTTCATCAAGGTCAAGCTACCCAACACTAAAGCCTGGGGTTTCATTTGATAACCCCAATCACTGACCACGTAATTCCTGAAAGCAGATTTTTAGTCATGACTTCCTTCACAGCTCTTTCAGGCTTTATGATCTCAAGATGCACATCATATTTCTAACAGATCTCTAATCTGCAGGGAGACTGAAGGCTCTCAGTTTTAATAAGTCTTGGAACTATGAACCTTCCTCAGATGTAAGCACGTATTAAAGTTATCTAAAAGGTTTCACAGACAACAAATTAAGGCTAGGCTTAATGGACTTTAGCCTACAGTACTCACTAACCTAATGACAGCAGCGCTGTTAGGTGGTGGCATCATGCTAAATAAGCTCTATAAAAGTTGATGTGGGTGTGTAGCAATTTTCTTAAGATTCCAATTCTTCAAGTCATCGAGTGTTTGGCAGCCAAACAAGGAAATGGTACACAGAAAATGGCCAATCACCACAAGCAGATATCTGCACAAACCTATCACATATACCCAGCTATATCCCCATGGGTATGATAAGGCATTACACTGGCAAAAAATTGCTGACAGTTCAACTAAACTAAGCTCCATTCATAAGCAGAAGGTGGTTAATGTTTCTAATCAATACAATTAAGGAATTCTTTTAGGCTTCTGGAAATCTTAGGTCTTGAAGACTCCCCTGGACATGTTTCTATGTGACCTGATCTAGGTGAACTTGCTTCAGCAGGGGGATTGGACTAGATGATCTCTAAGGGTCCCTTCCAACCCTGCCATTCTATTCTATGATTCTGTGAAATCATTAAAAGTCAAAGGACAGGTAAACCCCCAGATTATTCTGTGTCCATTCAATTATGGCTAAACAACTAGATTAGCCACAATAGCTAAGAGATTACACTTGCTCCAGTATGTGCAAATGGATAAAAAAAGAAATATCAGAGTTTAAACAGTGTGATAGTTCGCAAGGTGTTTAAATACCTTAATGGAAGGAGTGGAAACCAGTTACACAAGAGATATTAGTCTAATAAAGCTGCAAGTTAGTTTTTAACATGAAAATCCTCCCCCTGGAAGTTTGGTACTTACTGAGTATTTTGTAAAATAGTGTGAACAAATGCTGGATTTGTTTCCATGGAAGCTGTTACCAGAGAGGTCAGCAGAGACCAGTACCAGATGGCAGAAGCATCGCCCACAGAGACTCCCACCTTCTTGACCCTTTGAAAACCCACAGCCCTGAGTCCATGGATTCTGGTGTCACACCCATCACTAAGGCAACGCTTGATGTTTATCTGTACATCTGTCAAAACACAAAGCAGATTTTTTTCCCCCCCAATTCTTCTGATCTAGAAGTATCCAGGTATTCAAAACAATAATTGCTGCAAAAGCTCTTAGAAACACAGCAGACCTGTCACAGCACTCCCACATACAGGCAACTACATGGATGTGTTTCCTCACTGTGCACCTGATGATTTGGAAAATGTAGCTTTCGAGTGGCCTTTGTGATCCATTACATATTGTATGGCTAGAAATCGGGGAAAAAATATACTACCTCCAAGACCCTCAAAGTGGAAAGCACATTATTTCACTGGTACCTTTCTACCTACACATAGAGGAAGCGTCTGGGAGTGATAATGAACAAAAAGGGAAAAACTGTAAAGCCTAAAAACAACATTTTCAGTTTATATAACAATTTTCATGTTAAGTTCTTGACTATTTTGCATAGATAACACGGTGCTAGTTACTTTTGAGGAACAACATCTTTGCTGGCTGCTTCTGGGGCAGTGAAAGTTCATTTGAACTGAAGGGACAACATTTCTGAAGCTCACAAAACCATCTTAGGAAGGAGCAGCTTTGCTTTGATTGATTCCAATATAGCACTCTGAGATCTAGCAGACATAAAAATAACACTACTTAAAACTCCTTAGCATCAAACCTGCTGTATAAAAAAAAATCATCTGACCAATTTCAGAGTTTTCCTACCAGGAAAGAGTTGCTCAGAAACAGATTTTTTTGCTAGACACTATCAGCAAACATATGCTTCCACTCTGTAAGCCAAGATATTTTTATATTGCCCTGTGTCTTCAAATTGAAAAGCTAAAACTGCATCTTTAGTCATCCCAGCTCTTCAACTCTTAGTCCAAGTTACAGACAGATGCCATGGAAACAGAGAAGACTCTTATAGGCTGGAAATTAAACTACAATTAAAACAATTAAACGTTTCCCCACCCAAGGACGAGGTCAAAAGTTTCTGCTCTAACAACTGACATTGCAACACATCATTCTATGAGCTACCCAACCTTTCAGCTTCAGGGGAAAAAAAGTAGCAAAACAATATACCAATGTTATCTTTATTGACTCACACATCTGACTAATGTTAGCGTTTTCCAACAGTGTTACGTAGCCAGTGATATTGCTTGGAATGTGAACATCTCGGACCTCCTGAAGACTGCTGGCATTCCTTCCCACTGCCACTGTGACTTGCTGTGGCATGTAACTCTGGTCGTTAGCTGCCACTGCAATGGACAGATGTCTCAAAACAACATCTGGTTTCATCTTTAAACTGCAAAGCGAAGAAGATAAAAGAGTTGTTGTCAAGAGAAGGCAAGTTAAGCACTCAGCTTGCAGCCAAACATCACTCAGTTTGTGCTTCTACAAACACAAAATTACCTAATGCCTCACAGGTGTTACCCAGCCCAGATTATGGTGAAAGAGTCAGAAAACTTGTAATTGCCTTAAAAGATGGTCATTCTGATAGTTAGACTGTAAAACTTTCTACCTTACAGCTTTTCAACCGAGAATTGCAGATGGAGAGAGAAGTGAGAATGTGTGAGGGGAATAAGTCTGCAGACACCAAGGCTGGTGAGGAAAGAGGGGGAAGGAGGTGCACCAGGGGCTAGAGCAGATGCTCCCCTGCAGCCCATAGTGAAGGCAGTATGGCAGGCTGAGCCCCTGCAGCCATGGAGGCCACTTCCCCCTGAGGCTGAAGGAGCAGCAAAGACAACATGATGAACTGCCCACAACTCCCATTCCACATCCTCCTGTGCCACTGGATGGGAGGAGGCAGAGAATATGTGACTGAAGTCCAGGAAGAAGGGAGGGGTAGGGGGAAGGTGTTTTAAGGTTTGGTTTAATTTCTCATTATTCTACTTTCATTTGATTGGTAATAAACTCATTTCCCCAAGCCAAGCCTGTTTTGCCCATGACGGTCACCACTGAGTGATCTCCCTGTCCCTACCTCCACTCATGAGCCTTTCATTGTATATTCTCTCCTGTGCCCAGCTGAGGAGTGGAATAACAGAGCAGCTTTGGTGGGAACCTGACATTTAGCCAGGGCTAACTCATCACAACACCCCACTAGCTGTAGACCCAAAGGACTGCCCAGCCCCAGCTCAGTGTTGTGGTGTCACTCACCGTATCCAATGTGAGCGAGCGCTGCCATCCGACTGCCAGAAGGACATCGTCTCTCCGTTTGTCATCTTGTCAATGTCAGCAGAATTGGATGAGGTCTCTATGTGAGTATAGCACTTTGTGACAGTCTTCAGTTTGTCTGACTCCTGATTACCATTCAGCTCATTGGGGTATTCTGTGAAGACAAGGGGTCACTGGGAGATTCCTCTTTTGCTTGCTTTTGAGAATTATAGTGCCTTTCTAATAATTATCTCATCTAAATTGACTTGTTGGCACAGAGAAGAGCTCCTGAAGGAGTGTTTCTGATAGAATACAGAAGATAGCAAAGCTTCATTTCAGATGAAATGGCAATAATCTCAATCTACCACTTGCAGTATGAAAACATCTACTCTGCCAGAAGCTCATGAGCCTTTATCTCCTGCTTTCATAACAGGCTTCATCGTTGCTATATTATCATTATCATGCCAAAATACAAAGCAATGAGAGGAAGAAGTAAAACACAATGGAGAAAACCTCAATTCAGCCATTCTAGGGAAGGGACAGAGCAGCCTGTTTCCCCCAGGGAATTTGATCTGTTTCAATTAAAGTGTAGAGGTCTGAAAAATATCAAGTCAAGTTGTGAAGAAAAGGACCATTCTCTCTTGGAAGATCACCAGGACAGTCCCCACTGAAATACAACAAGAGGTTAACTGCCTCTACTCCAAAACAATACTCTTTTTAAACACTGAACAGTCAACTTCACAAAACATTCACCTTCACATGGAAAATAAGTCTCCAGCAACTAGTAGAGATATTTTACTGAACAGAGGTTGCAGATTAGTAATGATTATTCTGAAACATGTCAGGAGAAAGATGACAAACATCCAAGTCTGTTACTCAGACTGCTGGGCAGTTAGGAAATCAATGGATGTGCCTCAAAAAAAATCAGACAAGTCCACAGAAACACACAGATCAGCTTCATAACAAGTCATGTCTGACAAAGATTACACAGAAAATGTTCTAGTTCTGGCTGGAGTAGCATCTGGAAAGAAAAGAAAGCTATGCCACACCTTTTTCTTTTAGGAGAAGTCGATCTAAAGAATCTTTGAGCACAGAAGACCTCATGGTACAGATGTTGTTGAAGTATTCCAACACTGGGTAAGGGATGGCAGTGCTAGAAATTCGATTCCGGTGCAGGAACTTCAGTATCATGGAAGCATGGAGACCCAGACGCTCTTTTGATTCAGAAAATATATCAATAAAACCTAGAAAGAGATATTGTTTCCATCTTAGTTGCAACATCTGACTTGACCAAGTGGTAATTTCACGAAGCATCTCACTTCAGCATTGTGCATTATGCCCAGAGAGGTGCCTAATGCTTTCCACCAACTAACTCCATCAGAAATTTCAGCTCCTGAACAGCAGTACTTGGAACCACTGTGCACTTAGATGCATGGAATACTACCACATAAGTACTCTGACTTACCCATAGCCAATTCCAGTGCTTCTTGTCTGATCCTCTAAGGCAAATCCCCTTTAACCACTCATCATCCAAAGCTGGGAAGGAAATCCAGTAACTGATACTCACCCCAGAAATCAAGTTGTGGAGACTGACATTTTTCAATCTATGTGCTATAACACATGAATTATGTGGCAGCAGGACTTCAAATGCTAAATAACTACATAATTCTGATAAAGTCTATGACTCATTACCTGAAACAGACTCAGTGGAGGATTTACTCCTCCTGTTACCAAACACATGGCTGCATTAGCCAGGCACTCACCAAAGTATTGCAAGGAACTGTTTTCTGTCTGAGAGAAAAGCCAAACAAGGAAAAGAAGGTCCCCAGTCACACAGAGAAGAAAATACTGCTTATTTCTGAAAGTCAGCTGGATGTGATTAGGGACATTTTTAATTTACAGCAACTTCCCTTGTTTGATACTAGAGAAGCAAGAAACGCTTGGGCTATGCTTTTGAGTAGACTAGGTCAAACAACACTGTTAAAGCCATTTATTGAAGCAGCACTGCTTCAAGACTCTGGAAACCATTTGTTTTATCACTCTGTTCTCATACCTGGAACTAGTGAACAAGCTTGCAGCTGCCTGATTACGTGGCTAAGCTCCCCCTGAAGATTAGCTCCACTAGAATTCTTGAGAGCCTCCAGCATATTCTCCACATCTACAGTGCCATCTCCTTCAGCATCAAATTGTGCAAAGGCCTGAGGAGGAAAAAAATAAAAAAAAGGAGAAAAATTATTTCAGCATATTTCCTTCAATTAGAAATTCGAAGTATTTCATAGAATCATTTTGGTTGGAAAAGCCCTTTAAGCTCCTGAAATCCAAGCTCTCACCTCGCCCTCCAGGGCTGGGGACTCCCCCACCTCCCTGGGAAGCCTGGGACAGGGGCTGAAAACTCTTCCAGGGGAAAAGTTCTTCCTCATCTTCAATCTAAACCTCCTCTGAGGCAACTTGAGGTCATTTCCTCTTGTCCTATCACTTGTCACTCGGGAGGAGAGACCTACCCCCAGCTCACTGCAGCCTCCATAGCAGTAAATATTAAACCACCATTAAATAAAGATTCAAATAATCTCTTTTCCATAGTATTAAATTCACTATAAGAGGGAACAGCCTGGCTGGAAATCTGCAGTCTTTAGCAAGTGTTAAGGCATTTGCACTGCCTTCCTATAAAAGTTATGCTTAGGTGGAGACAGCACATCATCTGCACCAGTGAGCCAGCAGTATCCATCCACTGACAGCTGGGACTATGAAGAAGGTGCTCACAAAACACCTTGAAAAGCTATTCCATTAAAGGAGCAGTTAGTTCCAAAAGCCATCCATTACCCCCTCCTGCTGCATCCACCCGCTCAAATTGTCTCAGGTTTTAAAGATTTTATTTACTTAAGAAGGTGTCCTTAGAACCAGAATACTTCTTAAAACATGCATTTCCTTCCACATACTGTCCTTCCACACAAAACACCAGCTTGACACCGTTTGTCAAAGTATTTCTGAGGACAAGGGAGAGTTAGATTTCTTTTCTCTTATTGAAGGCAACCATTGCGAGCTTTATTAATTGTGACCTTGATATAAATCTTTACCTTCAAAAGTTGCACTGAGCACGTGTAAGAAGTAACTCACACAGATAGGCCTTTCACATCTTTGTACTAATAAGATATTTGTATTTAACTAAACTTATAGAACCACTCTCAGTGGTCCTGCTCTGGCAGGGGAGTTGGACTGGTTGATCTTTTGGAGATCCCTTCCATAACTTAAGATTCTGTGATTCTGTGAACCAAGCTCATAAACATAAATGTAACCACTCACTTCAGAGGACTCATGAGCCAGTGACACACTACTGGTAAAGAGCACTAGCTGTATATTCACAACCATATTGAGTTTTGAAACAAGCTTTAATTTAATGTCTAAAAAAGAAATGAAGGTACTCAAAGAGAAATGTAGTGTTTCAGCAGTATCCATATTTTCTTTCATATGAATTTCATAGAATCATAGAATGGTGGAGGTTGGAAGGAACCTTTAGAGATCATCTAGTCCAACCCCCCAATTTAAATGCATTTACAAAAGTTATTGCTTACAAGCAAGACTTCACTTTCCCAGCCCTGAATTTCAAGTTCAGCTACACAGCCAGGTAAATTTGGCCTGTAATGACAGATCATGTCAAGTCAAGAAATCATTGTTGTTTGAACCTCTTGCCATCTGATTATCAAACTCCATGCACCACTAAAAGCACTATCCTAGAGAGAAATTATTCAAAATTATTACATCCAAATAACCTGCCAACTAACCATGACATAATTACAGCACTGAAATGAGTGCAAAGTCCTCAGAAGGCAGCACAACCAGGGTGCTGTATTTTAACCAACTACAGCTCCAACGGCACAGGGAAGAATTACAGCTTAGCAGCTTTATAATCTGTTGTGAAACACAGAGCTGAACTCATACTGACAATGACCATCTTCATACAAATCATTCTTAGTAGCAACTAGGACTGTGCAGGTAAGGCACCACAGATGACTGGTGCTAGGCATCAGGTAGATACCAGAGATAAAACCCCAAGACCTTCTCTTGAGGACAATGTAACAGTTGCCAATATAGTCCATGTCATTCTTGCCATCATGACTTTTTCTCCTCATATTTGAAGCCAAACTGTGCAATTACTAAAACATGAAGTAGATAAGTGAGTGAGCTTTGTGATGTTACCAATGAAAACAAACCCCAAACAAGACGACAAGGTTGGATTTGCTGAGAGCTTTGAAGCAACTTGTTCTGTTTCCATGTAAGGAGAGGACACCACAGCTGTGGTTTTCTTTGCATCTTAATGCAGGATATTGTTATTTTACTTTAAACTCTTGCTATGATGTCAAGAGACTGCACTGACCCCAGAACTCAGGCTTTCTTGACTGTTCAGTGTAACTTAAACTCTGTCTGTGCTGTGTGTCAGATGCAATGGCCACTGCTCACTCAGTGCCCTGTGCAGTGGGGGTATAAGCAAGGAACTACAGAAGAAAGGAACAAAAAAAATCAGTGTGCAAACCTGTGCTCACAGCTTTTGAGCTGTGTTCATGATACAAATGCAGCAGCAGCTTTACCACAACCTGGCCTCATTCTGCTCCTAAATAAAATCACTAAGTCCATGCTCAGGGCTGAACTAGATAGGAAGTATGTGAAGAAACATAAAAGAAACATCTTTTCTGGGAAATCACAGCTAAAGTGATTGGTGGGAAACGTGGCACATGGGGAAATCACCCCTTCCTGTCACTGACAGCTCAGGAGCTGGACAGCAGAACAAAACATCTCAAGTGTGACTTAGGAAAACTCTGTATCTCACCCTTGGCCCTCAGTAGAGCTGCAGCATTCACATTTCAAGCAAAGAGTTGGATACACTACAATGACAGCTGCTCAAGCACTAATGAATAAAAACAGGATTCAAAAGTTCAGTTCATGTAGAAAACAGATTTTGCTATTAAACATGAGTTCCTTTTGTCCATGAAACATTCAAAGGGTTCACGAGCCCCACACTGAAGAAGAGAAAAACTTAATGGGCAGATGGAAACAAGTCTGTGCCAGAGAGATGATAAAGGTTAAGAAGTGAAGACTATGGACCTGTCATTCACAAAGTAACTTCTCATCAGTGTAACGTACATCCTGGAAACCCAAACTACTACAGGCCTATGGGCTACTGTCAGTTATAGAGACAATGACATCAGGTTTCCCACACAACTCCCAGCATCTCAGCTTCACAGGACAGACTAGATGTGACCACTAGAAATCCTTTGACAAGGGTTTTTTAACCCCCTCCTGGGAACAGGGGAAAAAAAACCAACACAAACTCCACAACTGTGCAGAGGAGGACGTGCAAAACAGACAGTCCTCCAAATATTTCTGCAGCCCACAAGCTCATTTGTTTGTATTAACAGAAAGAATCCAAACACACCAATCTCATTTTTACTACAAATGAAGAAATGTTCTTTACTGGCTCCTGTAAAGGAACTGGAAATGGAAGCAGCATTTTAACAAGCTACTTAAAGCAGTCTGGTACAAACATACCTATCTGGGCAATAAAGTATCTTGTCAGTTTCTAGCAGCCTTGTTAATAGGTCTGCACTGATTTCAAGGAGCAACGTGTGATTTAACAGTTACCAAGTTATTTGACTACTTAGGAGCAAATACAAAGGCAGAAGGAAGTCACTGGTGAGAGCCAGCAACTGCATGCGGTAACGAATCCAGTCACAACCACTTTCTCAGCTGAGTGTGACATTCCCAACAGGGTGTTCTACTGCATTTTAAATGTCAACTAGAGAGTGAAGCTAAAGCTTACATTTTATAGCTGTACAGATCATCATATCCTTTCCCACAGCAGAAAGGAAGCTGCACTCTCTTCTGCCAGTACAAACCTTACCTGGAGACCTTCTGTCTGTGGAAGGGGAACTCTGCTAAACCCCTTGCCTCCAAGTTTTCCAGAACTCTTACTTTACAATAGGTAGTGGGATACCAACGAGATACTTGACAATTTCACTGCCGATTGTGAAGTGACGATGAAATTCAGTTTAGTGACCTTTGGCTTCCTGGTACCATTAAGAACCACCTCAGAGGAATTATTCCTACAGCCTTTCCTACCTGTACTACCACCAGCTACACTAGTGACGGCAACAGCACGAACGTGGTTGTAAACAACCCTTTTGGGCAAAAGTGGCTGCTGAACGTGATCACTGCAGACAGACACAAACTCAACGACACAACTGTACGTTGACAACCTGCCTGTTAGTAGCAGCAGCCACTTTTTACACCCGGCTGCAGCACGCGCCGCTCCAGCCCTGCTGCCGTTACCAGGTCGCGCTGAGCGGGGTCTCCACGGTCGCGTCGGTGGCCCCGCCGCAGGGACTCCTCGCCACGGCCCCGGGGTCAGCTCGCCCTGCCCCAGGGCGGGGGGAGACCCCCGGGTCCCACGGAGCCTCCCCTCCCCCCTCCTCACCCTCCCGGGCGGGCAGCTCTTTCAGCCTTCGTTTTCTCCTGCCGGCCCCCGCCCCGAGCCCCGGCCGCCGCCTCACCTCCTCGCTCTCGCCGCGGGAGCCGGCTGCCAGGCGGGAGACGCTCTCCAGCACCTCGCAGAACTGCTCCAGGCTGACGGCCTCGTCGCCGCGGCTCAGCCGCTCCTCCAGCCAGCGCACCAGCGTGCTGTGGTGCCGCGACACCAGCGACTCGGGCAGCGCCGCCTCTCGCAGCCGCGCCGTGGCTTCCCGCAGCCGGGCCTGCTCCAGCAGCACCTCGGCGGGGGGCAGCGGGGGCGCCGGGCCGGCGGCGGCGGAGCCGGCCGGGAAGGGAGCGCCGGGCTGAGGCGCGGCGGCCGCCCACTCCATGCCTTCCTCGGCGGCGCCCTCCTCCTCCTCCTCGCTGCTGTGGCTGACCGCCGTCCCCATCGGAGCCACCCGAACGCCGGGCACAGCCGCTGCTGCTTCCCCTTAGCGGCGACCCAACGCCGGGCACAGCCGCCGCTCCTTCCCGTTCGCCCTCCCGGGCACAGCCGCCGCTCCTTCCCGTTCGCCCTCCCGGGCACAGCCGCCGCTCCTTCCCGTTCACCCTCCGGGGCCGCCGCCGGGCACAGCCGCCGCTCCTTCCCGTTCACCCTCCCGGGCACAGCCGCCGCCCGGCCCCGGCCCCGCCCGCCCAGGCTTAGTCAGCAACTTCCCGCGCGCCGCACCTGTCAGCGCCGCCACGGCGCCGCCACACCGCCGCAAAGCGCCGCCACGCCGCCGCAAAGCGCCGCCACGCCGCCGTAAAGCGCCGCCACGCCGCCGCAAAGCAGAGGCTGCAGGGCGGACCGTGCCCTCCCGCCCCGCTGCCGTACGGCGAGGGAGGTGTCGCGCGGAGCCGGCGGCGGCACGGCCGNCTCAGCGCCGCCGAGCTGTCCCGGTACCGCGGGGCGCAGGGAGACCCGGGCCTCTACCTCGCCGTGCTGGGCCGCGTCTTCGACGTGGAGCGCGGTCGCAGGCACTACGGCCCCGGCGGTGCCTACAGCGGCTTCGCAGGTACCTCCCGCGCGGCGTCGGGGCGGGTGCCGGCGTTTTTGGGGCCGGGGCTCACGGGCCGCCTGTCCCGCAGGGAGAGATGCCACCAGAGCCTTTGCGACCGGAGACTTCACCCAGGCGGGGCTGGTAGACGACGTGTCGGCGCTGTCGCCGGGCGAGATGCTCGCCATCAGGGGCTGGCTGTCCTTCTACGCCGACAGCTACGACCCCGTGGGTAGGTGTTTCACGCCGGGAGAACGCGTGCGAGGCCAGAGCCGCAGCCTGGCAGCGGGATGCACCCCCCGTGCCCGCCCTGGCCAGGGGCCGCTGCAGACACAGAGGCTGTGCTGCTCACGCCTGGCTCCAGCTCTGCTTCCCTGCAAGGTGAAGCTGAACAGTTTCCCTGCCCCAGGGCCGTCACCCGAGGCTCTCTTGCCCTGCTTTTATGTGTCCCTGCTGAGCAAAAGGTACAAAGCACGGAGCCAGCAGCAGGAGTGCTGAGACGAGCAGGACTGTGGGAGCAGCAGTGCAAGGGAAACTGTTTTGGGGAATGAGATGAATGGGTGGGAAAGACATCGGTTCCACAGCTCAACGTGGCGTTGACTTTCTGATCTTTAATGAGCCCGTGCCTAAGTCTGTCCTCCTTGGATTTGTGACCCAAGAATGGAAGGGATGCGAGCTCTTAAAATTGGGCCACAGTGAGATCCTGTCTTTTTTTTCTACCCAGATTTATTAATTGTCCTCTGTGGTCTTAATTGATCTTCTCTCCCAGGGAAGCTGGTGGGCAGGTTCTATGATGAAAACGGAGCACCGACAGAAGCCTTAAGGCAGGCTGAGGCTGCGATTGAGGAAGCTCTGAAGTTCCAAGCAGAAAGGGAGCAGAGGAAGGAGCAGTTTCCACCCTGCAACTCTGAATGGAGCTCTGATAAGGGCAGCCGATTCTGGTGCTCCAAACAGAGGTAAACTCTGCCTTCCTGCCATCATGCATGGACCCTTTAGAGCAGAATATTTTTGCCCTTCTTTTGGGTGCCCTGAGCTTTGTCCATGCCTCTCCTAGCAGGAGTGGAGGAGGAAGGTGTCCCAGCTCCTACAGCCACCCTGTCTGTAGGTGAAGTCTGTGCATTTCCTCACAGAAGGGTGTAGGTTGGTGCCAGCGTGCTGAGTGCTGGTGTGGCTGGAATGCTCCACACACAGTCCCTTCCCCTCTGCATCCCTCAGGCTGTACTTTCTGACCTGCAAGGAGATCAATGCCATTCTGCCCATGTCAGGCTGAGCTGCTGCTGCTGTGGGAATCAAGAGTCCCTAGATTTTTCTCTGTCAGTCCAGCAACTGCTTGGTGGCTTCCAGCCAGTCTGGAGTTGCCCCAGAGGCACAGGGTGGGCTAGCGACAGCATTCTGCAGCACGAGGAGCTCTGCTCACTGACCTGGTGAGCAGGTAGAAGGAGAATCAAGTTTCATCTTGGTCATTTTGGGGAATTTTATTTTGACGGCAGAGAGGTATTCTGTCCCAATGGACTCAAAATCAAGGCTTCAGAATTTGCCAAGTGCATGTGATGCTCCTGTTCTCAGGAAAACGTGATGGGAACCCCACTGGGACCATCTGCATTGGAGCGGGTTTTTCTTCACCTGTTAGCAGTACCAGGGTTAGCTGGTGTTGTTCAGATAGCTTGTCTCACAGGCCACTGCCATGGAAGTTTTTACTTAAGATCACATAAAAACGAGGTGGAGCTTTGAGTAGTCATTTCCCATTTGGCCTATTTGGTTGTATTCCTTTCTTGGGTGAGGGAACCAGTTTGTTGAGAGATGAAATCATTCCACAGACCACCTTGCAAAATGTTAATTCTTCATTTCGGTACAGCAGTAGCACTGTGTACCTTGGAGTAGCTTCTGTGCCTGCAGGAGCTTGAGTGCAGCCTTGGGACTGGGTGTTGTGCGTCATTCTCTTCTGTAAGAGTTTACAGGCTTAAAAGATGGCAGTAGTTAAGGGAATAGACAGGATTTGGCCCATAAAGAGCCTCTATGAAGTAGTTGTGGAAATAACTGAGCCTTCTTGGTTTTTCTTTTGCCCTAGTTCTTAAAATCATTGTGTTAGTCACGGCACAGAAGGCAGTGTGTGGTTCTCCATGAGCAATTAGCTACCCCTAACAAAGGCATTTTACCATGAGACATGCTGTGCTACAGAAGGTTATAATTCCTTGTCCAGCAGAAGAAATGTGGGAACTAGAAGCTGGTTGATCCCAGCAGGGTAAGAGCATGCAGCAGCACTGGGGAGAGCAGGCTTAGGGCACAGGGTTCAGAAACAGAGGCAATAAAAAGGTCTCAGAAAGCTGGAGGCTGGTGGGAGCAAAGCCTACCACAGGGAAGTGTATTGAAAAGCCCAGCTTGCCTTGGGTTTGGTTTCTAACGATTCTCTACTTGCTGGGAGTGGTTTCATAGGTTTGAATTGTATTTCAATGTTTCCTCCTTAGCGGGGGAGTGAGCAGAGACTGGGCTGGAGTTCCTCGGCAGCTGCTGGAGCCTGGCGCCAGGAGCAGCCGCTGCGTGTGCGTCAGGCCCGACGGGCCCCCGTGGGAGCAGCACAGCGCCGGGGGCCACGGCCACAGCAGGGACCTGGCTGCCCCTCAGCTGCAGGAATACCCTGGCTGCCATCCCCTGGCCCAGCAGTGTGTGCTCAAGGGCTGAGCGGAGCGGGAACATGAGTGGGTGCAGAGGCCAACAGCAAAACTTTGTGCTGCTGGAGGCAGCTCCAGCTCCCTTCCCCTGTGCCTGTGCAAAGGGAGGAAAAAGGACTTCACCTTCATTGTCACTTCTTGAATATGTGGAGAGGAGGAAGAAACACTGGAGGCACGTTCCAAGAATCATTGCAGCTGGAAGAAACCTTTAAGATCATGAGTCCAGCCTTTGTCTCAGCCCTATCAACCACTGGACCATTCCTAGGATGCTGTTACACCTGGCCACGAACTCTAAGATTCACAGCCTGAGTTATACGTAAAAGCTGCTTTCTGGTGCAGGCAGGAGTTGGATGCAAACTGGTGCGTGGCTGAGACAGCCAGCACAGAAACTGCTGCAGCATGCCCTCAGCACCTGCCATTGCTTGAACTCTTCCTACTGCAGTATAGTGCTAGTGTTCCTCTGGGGCATCAGATTTACTCCAGGGGGTTTAAAAGTAGCAGGGGAAAAAACTCAATGTCTCCTACAATTAAGGTACAGAGTATCCAGGAACTTTGTGTAGTTCAGTTACACACAAGCTTTATCAAACACTTGGTGCACAGAAGGCAAAGGTCATAGCTGGATTTCCTCATGGAGTGTTTGTATTAGATACTGTGCAAAGAAGACAGTAGAAGCCACATAGGAGGATTGTTGTTTTATATTAACCTCAACAGCCTGGTCCTCAGATTCACAACCCTCAAACTACTCAGAGCAGGGCTGCACCATAAGAAAAACTATGTGGCAACATGACCATCCTGCTGTCATCTGCCTCCTGTGTCCCAGCTGGTACACATCCATCAGACTAGAACCTGAGGCTGCGTGTATCCTCACAAGGCCCATCTCCCTTCAAGTCCAGATGTATTATCACAGCTGGCAAAACACAGGCATACAAGTGACTCAGAGGAGGGCAGGACAAGTCAAAAAGGACAAGGGAAGGCCTGCACGGGGCCTAGGTGCTGTGAACTCCAGCCTGCAAGGAATCACCTGCTAGTTTTCATACAATCCACAGTGAGAATCAGTTCCTGCTGTAGCTGCAGCCTTGAGACAGACTGCAGCCAGATTACAGGGAGCCCAGCAGCCACACAGATCTGTGCTGAGCTGTGCTCAGTTCCTGAAGGCAGCTGCCACCTACTTATGAACTCAGTTGTGAACTACTACCACCTCTAAAAAAAGTCCTATACATTTAATTAGTTATTAACAAGATTACAGGAGATGATCTAACTAATTACAGGCAGCATTGCTTCAGTCACATTGGTACAGCGTCAGCAGGACACAGAACAGCACTTGTCACCTGTAACAGATGGATGGAAGCCATACAGCAACTTAAGTGTCTACAGTATTGTTGTAATAAATGTTTGAGGGGTCATGTTGCTTTTTTTACATGGTTCTGTTGTGTTTCTTTTCCACCCCAATCTTGAAGAAAAGTCCTCCAAAGCACTTCCAGGCAGATGTGCCAGCTCTTAGTGGGCACCAGTGGATACTGTAGGTGTAAGCTGGGCAGCAGCAGAGCCACCCCACAGTGCTCATGACTCCAGTCACAGTTTGGGAACTGACAATCAGCTGTGGGCTGATGTCATTGCTGGGAAGGGAGTGGGCTGCACTGTCACCTTGCAATCCTGCAGAGAAAGCTGGATGCAATCTGCAGGAGAGCTGCCAAGCAGCACTTCACTGTCTCCACAGCTTAGCAGGCACTGAAGTGGCAGCACATCATTTGCTTTTAGACCTGTTCAAGAACTTACAGGAACTTACCTTTAGAGGTCAAAAACGATTGCCAACTGTCTTTAAGACAGCTTTAAAAGTTGCAGCAAATTCTAGATTATTAAATGCTGCAAAGAGTAGTTTGTAAGGGCAAGTGCCTGTCAGGAGCTGGAGTCCTAGAGAAAGGGGAGCAGCTGGGTAACTTCTAAGAAAGTTTCATCTCCCTGGGTGCCTGAGCACTACCCCAACAGTGCTGAAACACCAAAAGGGTGGGCTTTGATCTTCAGAGCTACACAGACAGGCAATAGGCTGCCGCACAAAGGCAAGATGGGGTGGTCCTGCTGTAACTTATTTGGTCTAAAACCCGTTCACAGCTTATTCCTCAGGAGGGAGGAGGAAAAGTTTGTCTTGGAGTAGCAATAAGTCATTTATTAAAGCAAACAAGGAGAGTCACTTGCTGACCTGAAATGCTCCCAAGATTATCTTGTTTCTGCCTCAATTCAAAAGCTCAGCTAGATTCTCCCATGGCAGAAAAGGGTGGGAAGAAAATTGTGACAGTTACAAAGGGGTCAAGTCAACATACACAGTGCTTTCTCATAAAGCTCACCCAACCTCCACACTCCAGTGTTAACAGCCTAATGCATCCCTATCTCACCAAGGTCCTGTGCTGGGGTTTGCTATTGCTCTGAATTTTTCCTGTCAGAAAGCTGCAGCACTCACCTGCTCTTCCAGGCGGCTGAGCTGCCCACCAGCAGCCAACACCACCTTACTTTGAGTGAACCCAGCTCAGCTTGTCTCCTTAAATGGCTCTGACCTGAAAACTGATTTAGTCCATGAACCAGCTCTGGCCCAGAGGAAGTTCAGGATTATTCCTAAGAATAATTATAGGTAAGAGGCATAAGGCATTCAAGATGACTGTAGGGTATGAACTAGAGCACCAGACCTTGCCAGCCAAGAGGATGTTGTGGCAGCTCCGCAACATACAAGTGAATATCCAGAATAATACCAGAACAAAGGATAAAGTTGTCATGCCCAACTGACTTACCATGTTCCCTGGTTCTCCTTGGGGCTTGTCAAGGATGGCTTGCAGAGAGGCAGCTGGCTGCAGAAGACAGTTTCTGAACAAGGTTTCCACCTCACAATGCATTATCTAGTTATGCATTTTATTACAAGTAGAATCATTACACAACAAAGTAATGCATATTGGAAAAATACATTTTTACAATGACTCCAGACAAACACTGCAGATAAAATGCCACTGTTCTAAGACTTCCTTTTCTATTTCACAGAGGGCAGTAGAAGGTTCAGGGTTACTCATACATTCTTGTCACTCATACAAGCTTTGATTTTTCTAGAGATGAGTTTGCTGCAGTACCCAACTTTGCTGGTTACAGGAAAAAGGATTTGCCTATTAACATTTGATCTACAAAAGAAAACCCCACATCCAGCCTTGGCCTCCCATATTGTTACATGTTAATTTATAAACACTATACAAGAAGTAAGAGCCACTGATCTCCAGAACAGGAGGTCATTAAGGCATCCATCAGCTTTCAGCCAGCAGCTTGCTATGCTGGGTTAGTACCTTCAACACCAACAGTCTCACTCCACTTAGTGGTGTCAAACAGTGATTACACCTTTTTTCAGATACACAAAACTGAAGCCAGACCACATTTTGTGCTTGTGTAAGAGCGCTGGATAACTGCAGTCAAAAGGAATCCAGCCTCAGAACAAAAAGCTACAGTATGAACCACCACAGCCTTCCCATGCAGCCCTGCTGAAGTGCCTGCAGCCTGGGCTGACAGCAGCACTTCCAGGGACAGAAGTTTGTTTTCCATTTATCCTTTTGTTCAGTGCTTGGCAGACTTGAGTCTCAAGTTAACAGATACCATTTAAAGACAGCAGGGTAAGAAGGGTGAGGGTTTTGGTCACGACTGTAGTATGCTACCAAGAAAAAACCAACCCAGCAGTTTGTTTATGGAGTTAGAAATGTGTTGACCACTACTGTATTACCAAGTGCCTCCATGCACATTTGTACCCTGCAGCAGAGCATTGCCAGCAAAACTCCCCAAAAATCTCAGAGGTCTCTGAGTTCAGACCAACACCAGGCAGAGTGCATAAAGGACTGAGCCCCACCATGGTGAGGGACAAGGGAGTGTCAACCTCTATAGTGAGACTAGAAGAGAACTAAAAGTTGGGTTTTGGTTCAAGTTGTGAGCTTTTCCCCTTTAAGTCTGGCAGAAAGCTATTTAGAGTTGTCTGGAAGGAAGGAAACTTCTCTCAAAGGCACTTTAAAAGTGATCAAATTTGCAGAATTTCTTTGCTTTAATGAACACCTCAGGTGGTACATGAGCTTATCCATAACCTCAACTTTCCTTTCAGACTTCAGGAAGCTGGTACAATACTAGCTGTGAACAGACAGTTTCCCAGATCTTTTCCCAGAGTTTTAGGCAGTTATAATTAATATTCTACTTTTTAAAAGAGCAACTAGACAGCCCTAAAACTTGCCATTCACTCAGGCTGAATTTAACGTGTACATTTTCCATCATTTAAAAGGTTGCTTACTCTGTTAGAACTGAGCTCCCTGTTCCTTTGCCCCTTCCATCAGAGAAGTCACTGAAAAAAAAAAAAGTGATGTTTAAATGCTTTAGCAGTTATCTGTTATACAGCTTTCAAATTAAGTGGAAGTCCACAGACTGTGGCCTTGGAAGAACACTCCTCTACCACTACCTTTCAGTATTGAGCACACTCTTATCACTCCACAGCACTGCAGCTCCAAAGCAAGAAGGAAGCCAACTTGTTACCATAGGATATGCTATAGACAAGATTTCTTCCACCAAATGCACTTTTTCTCCATCTTTCACTGTGAGAGACTTCCCACCAGTGATACCCTGAAACATGAGAAAGCAGACTAGAAGTACAATGTTTTCCATCATCTGACTCAGAAACCCAGACTGTAGCTCACAGTGAAATGCTTCAGACACCAGCACTTTCCACCACACTCACCAGGGATATTATGGCAGAGATGCCTCATTTGTATTAGTAACTGTTAAGAGACCCATTGTGTTAGCCAGGGCACAGGGCTGGGACATGGCAGCAGCAGACATTAAGTGGTGAGGCAAATCTGTATTCTGTTATTCTTCTCTAGTGTTAGAAGGATGAGTTTCCAGTTACAAATAGATGCATATTGGAAGATCAAAGTGCAGATCAAGTGAGACTTCATGTGAAATTCATCGTGCAAATGTCAGCAATTACACCCTCTCCCATCCTTTTCTTGTAAAAAAAAAAAAAGACAAAACACCTCAAAGCAAGTCTCCCATCAAAGCAGCAGTCTGGTGTATCACCTCACTTTACTCTTGAAGGCTGAAAAGTCACTACTCCAAGCAGAGCAACGTGTCACCAACTTGTCCATATTGTATACTGGGAGATAACAGTCATTAAAGAAATGCACACCAGTTCCTGGAGCAGAGATGAGCAATGCTGAGTTGAATCTAAACCAGGTTCATCTCCTGGAGTGAAAAGGCATGGCATGTAGTTTTGCTTAAGCACGTTACTTTTTCTGACTGAAGCCTTTGCCTACAAAAACTCATAACCCTGGTTACCTAGACAATGTGGTGGATTCTTACAGATTCAGCATGTTTAAGAGAACACAACCAGCCCAGATTAAAATACTGCAGCTTAATCCAAATGCCTGGCACCATGCTGCCAGTTCAGAACACTCCCTTCAAGGCCAGAGACTTGATGTTGGTGGGAAGCCTCTATGTACCTCCCACTCATCATCAATCCTGCTGAGAATGGACCCAAAAGTAACACCTAGAGGTGCAGCACATTCCACACAGGTAGGGTTCCTGACTCTCCTGCAGCAGTTAACCAGGGTCTTTAAACTGAAGGAAAGTGCTACTCTCCCTCATGGGATTCATAATGCACTTCAGCATTTATTGCTGTATTGTGACTCACCAGTTGTAGTGTTCCTCTGTTTAGCATCTGCTTAGGCCTTTCAGAGTTTCATGAATTGGAAGGACCAGCAATGTCAATATGAAAGTGCAACAAAGATTCTGACAGCTCTAGCAGGTATCAGCAAGAGTATTTACTGGCTAAAACAACCTTGCACTTCTCTTGAACATGCTAAAGCTAACGAGACATCTACTGAGGAGGTATCAAGATGTGGATCTGCAATTCTGACTGCTTTGCATCAGATGTTGTAAAGCTTTCTGTTGTAAGGCCACAATTCTTGAGCTAGGCTTAGAACTACTCCCATTTTTGTGAACTGAACAGTGGTTGCAAGAGCTCAGTCTAGCTTCACAAGAAGTCTTCTCTAGAGAAGGGGAACATTTATCTTTAAGACAACGCAAAGAAAGATACCTGGTTACCCTGAAACTTAATGCCACCTCTACTAAGCAGCCTGAAAGCCACAGGGTTTAGTAGAGTTGCTGAGTGCAAAGCACCATGTCAAGGACAGACCTGTTTCATGTTAATTCAAACATCAGCCTAACAAGTTTAGCTTCCATACCCGACTGCAACTAGAAGAGGGTCTGAATTCTTTTGTCACTTGGTTTCAACAATCCACTTGAATTCCTAGTGAAGTCTATCACAGCCCAGTACATTTACAGTCATACAAAGTCATTTATACCAGAATATATCATAACAGGGTCCTTAATTAGTTCAGTCTATTGCAGAAGACGTGTATAGGCCTCCTCTTCCCTATCCAGAGGGCTTGTAAGCAGAGCTGCTGTCAGAAGCACTGACTGGGAATCCCTTTTCTTCCACAGCATACTAGGAGACTCCACCCAGAGTCAGGACATCAAAGCAGATGTTGCAAACTCGAACAGGCTTGTTCAGATCGAATTTTATGATAGGAATCTCCTTTGTGGAGCACTTATGGCAGAGCAGGCGTCCACAGTGCCGGCTGTTGATAGAAGAGGGGTGAGAGAAAAGTAAATTCACTCCTTGTGAACACCAGAGTTTTGCTCTTTGATATTCTTGATTGATGACAGTAGCACTAAAGAGGTATATAGCAACTGAAATGCTCCTTTTTTCATTTATCTTCTGACATCTCTGGTGTGATAATGCCAAAACCGCATGTTGCTTCTATACTAGTCAGCCATGTAGTCCTACTTCAACTGAGGCACCTGTGGTTTCTCTGGAGCACTGAGCTAAGAGAAACTCAGCTTAATATCTCTCTAACCCAGCCTATTTGAGGACTTCAGACTAGTTAAGAAAAGGCAACTCCCATCTACACAAGAGCAACTTGGGACCTGGGGCTGTTTAGCCTAGGAACAGAGATGAACTAAGGAGGGATGCCACCAACATCTACAAAGTATCTAAAGGGTGGATCATTTTTCTGTAGTGTCCAGTGACAGGATGAGGGGGTGATGGACATCAGCTGCATCGTTAAAAGTTCCACTTAAATACAAGGAGAAACTTGTTTGGTGCTGAGGAGAGGGAGCCCTGGCCCCGGCTGCCCAGGGAGGGTGTCAAGGCTCCTTCTTGGGAGGTTTCCAAACCTGCTTGGACATGTTCCTGTGCCCCGATTGAGCGGAACCTGCTTTAGCAGGGGGTTGAGCTGGAGGAGCTCTGCAGGGCCCTTCCAACTCCCACCATTCTGGGATTCTGTGAACTCACATCAGCATCTTCAGTCATTTCCACATTACAACCAACACCTCTAACCTAAGCTGGCAGTAGCTGTCCAAATCTGTGTTTCAGAACAAGCCAGCCCCACTCCTGGAAGAGGGTATCATCTAAATCCTGTTTTGCTACTGGAACTTTGACATGATTTCTTGTTTCCAGTAAGTCAGAACATAAAGTGCACCGAGATATTATTTCAGTCCAGCCATAAGCTACCAGTGTAGGACAGGGTGGCACATTTCAGCTGGATACTGGCTAACACCTACATTAACATAGAGGTTTCCTGAA
Organism: Urocolius indicus; assembly: GCA_013401255.1. Lineage (NCBI taxonomy): Eukaryota > Metazoa > Chordata > Aves > Coliiformes > Coliidae > Urocolius > Urocolius indicus. Next base: position 265,832 of record WBNH01003326.1, read on the forward strand.
CCCCCAGAAGGAACAAGCCCAGCTACATTTGGAAGAGGAACCCACTTCCTTGTAAACATAGCAAGACCCATCACATTACCAGTGGTGTTTCCTTGTTGTGACTCCAAATTTGGCAGTGCATTCATAGCAGTTGGAGCCATCACACCAGGGAGGTTCTTTTGTCAGCATATCTGTTGGAGGCAAAAATGTAAAGGCAAACTGGGCTCAGAAACCCCTTGAGTGCACTGTAACATTAAGGAGGCTTTTTCCAGTTTTAGGTTCCATCCAGTGCAATTGATCTAACTGTTCTTGCAGCAGCTGCAGTCTTGTATGTAGACAATATATAGTTGCTTTCATCAACAACACATTACCCACAGCAACTATACAGAACAAGTTAAAAAGCAGTGTCTGGGTTAAGCTACAATAAACTACTATACCAGCCAGCAGCCTCCATGTCTGTCCTTCCAGAAAATACTGAAGTTTGACGTGTCTGCATTGTGCAACTTTTTCTCTGATCAAAAGTAAAAAACAATAGTTCTACCCTCCATTTAAGGAGTAGGATATTCAAAATTCCTGTCCCTCTGGAATTACTGTTATGCAAGTCAGACAACCAGAGTTCATTCTCTCAAAATATCTCACAAGCATAACCTAAAACCACTTCCCAACTGTGGCAAGTAGTACTTACCCAGCAGTCTAAAGAGAAGTTGTTTTGTAGCAACTTGGTAGTTGAAGATATTGATTCCCTGATTGTTGTTAACTCCAAGACGAGCTCCAGCTCTCACTATTGCACGACACAAGTTTGCATTTCCCTTCATGTAAGCCAACAGGAGCACTGGAAAACAAAAAGCCAGACAATTTCCTGCTAACCGAGTGGTAGGTGTTGTGTTACATTCAGTCCAGAGTTCGATCTTTAGTTCTTTTAAGTTTCCACGTAGTGTTTGCATCTTACTATATTTGACATAATCCTGCCAATTATTCCACTTCTCCAAGTGACACACCATGAATACAATCTGAGTGACTTTCAGGTTGAATAGCTGTTGAATAGCTGTTGAATCCCACCTACCTGTGTTTCCTTCGGCATCAGGTTTGTCTAGAGGGTATTCTGGCATACACTCCAAGAAGAGATCACAGATGGCTGCTGCATTATCTTTCCCATATTGTCCCAAAATATGCATTGGTGACTGGCCTCTGGGGAAAAAGAGTTTGTTATCCTGATCAAAGTCTGCTTGCTACTACAGTTACTTATCCAGCTCTCCTTGTTTTCAAGTCTGGTTCAGACATGAACAGTGCCTACTTTAGCTTCCTTTGCTGGTTATACATAATTTCCACACACCTTAGACAACAGCATGTTCTACACACTTCACTTTAAAATTAGTGTAGAAACACTACAATTCAAGCTAAATCTTTATTGTTCTTTCTTATCTAGTCATATCAGCATGTATTTTAAAATAGACTGTGGTTCTTTTAGTCTGTAAAGACTGTTCTTGTTACCTAATGTTAAAGGCTTCTGCATCCACATTGCACTCTGTGAGGAGAACTCGGATATTGTTCAGGCGGCCGTGCATCACTGCCAGATGAAGAGCTGAAAAAGGAAGAGAGAAGAAGAACCCAAAGCAGTCAATCAGCAATAATTACCCCCTGATAAAGTTAAGCACTCCCCCTTCCATTTCCCCCACCTTCCCTCCCTAAAATTCCTTCCAGCTATTATTTCTTGGACTTTAGTTCTTTGCCTCTGAACGGTGAGCCCGTTCAGTGGGCACTCTCTTCTACTCAGAGATACCATTAATCCTGAAGTGTTTACAGCTACTTGCACAACTTGAGAAGTTTACCATTATTTCCATTTTCATCTACAGCTGCAAAGTCTACTCCATTCTCCAGCAGGACTGAACAAATTGTGGGCAAATCTTGCTGGGCTGCTAAGTGAAGAGCAGTCTGACGATGCTTTGTCAGTTCATTCACCTGGGCACCTGCGAGCAGCTGTCAAGATGCAAGAAGGAACATGTTCAAAGGTGTTTTCAGGGCTACTGATTAACACTGTTTCTGTGAATGAAACACACAAGACTCTGCTGTGCAGAGATACTTCTAGGTTTCCAGCATATAGAAAATGCTGTTGTTACCAAGCAGCTGCAGCTTGTGTTCATGCTCCAATGTGCAAACAGTGCAAGGTAAGGTTTGTTTCAAGTGAGCCACGCTAGCTACTGCTTGCTGCAAACCAAATGTGTTCATACAAAGGCTGTTGAGGCAGCACAGCTAACAGTACAAGCTAAGGAAACTGTATGCAAGTCTGGGTTCTGTTTGAGAAAAAGTGGTGTCACCTTCAGCTGACATCTCCAGCCTACAGATAATGTGCATTTAAGGCAGAATGTGTATGTTTAATTACAGGGAAAAAATGACTCTCCAGTACGTACCAGATTCCGCACAATGATCTCTGAGCCTGCTTGCACAGCCAGGTGGAGGGGTGTTAGTTTGGAGGCATCCTGAACCCGAGAGTTTACATTGGCCTGTACACTTATCAGGAACAGCACACTCTCAATGTCTGAGTTCTGAACAGCCACATGTAGGAAATTGCGACCTTTATTATCAACCTGTGGCAGAAAGATGTGAAGTGAAATCCACAGTTTCTGTAGGATGGCAAATTGTTATGTACTAGGATGGATTTTTAATAAGAGACACTTGCTACCTCTGCCTGAGGTGAACTGTAGACTCCTGTTCCTTTCACTGCCTGACATTAGTCACATCTATCAAATAACTGAGAAATTATCAGCTGCAACTGCTCACTCTAGTCTTCTTCAAACAGCTTTATTTCTGCTTTATAACCTTGTAATTTCTTGACCAACACACTAGAGAACAACAGACAAAAAGGTTAATGGCTGCTGTAGTAAACACTGAGCAGCAGTTAATGATAAACTCAGTGAAATGAAACAAAACTGGAGTCAATCTGACAGTCAGTACCAGAGAAGAAAGCAACAGGCACTCCTGCCACATTGATGCAAGATGCATTCACTTTTTTTGCTTCATACCAAGAGCACGTTCTTGTTCTTTGCCTTGAAGCTGACATTAAAGCCTGTTTAGAACTAGCTGAATTTGTAACCGTGTTTTAGATACGTGTCAAGAGCTCACTAAGCACTCAGATACTTTAGTAGTAATTAAACTTACATAAGATAGGAAAAAACTCCTGGACAGTTGCCTGAAGTGTCACACCAAAGCTTCCAGATACAGTTAGAGGTTCTGCAGTTCAGCAGTGCAGCATAACATCTCTTATTCAGTTATTTCAGGTCACAGTTTCTGTTTTGGATAGCTTTAGGAGAGCTAGGTAATAGATTACTTTGTACTGGTCCAGCACAAGGCAAGAGTTGAGTTAGAACTTTCTCATATGCACATATGCCTGGCTCCTCCATTTAGTACTGACAAGATGAGGTAAGGTTTGATGAGACACTAACCTTTGATGATGTTACACGCACAGAGCACATACACACCTATAGTTTGCTAATGAATCTTGTTACAGAAAGCTGGCACCTGGCAAACATCATTGCTTGTAGAGCCACAAAAGGCTAAAGGCAGAATTTGCTTGGGGAACACCTGTTACCACAAACTAGTGCAGTAAGAAGAGCACGCTTTGAATACTCCCAGCTTACCTGTTCAGCAGCTCCTGGTTCCCTCTTCAAAATTGCTTCAGCTGCTTTGTTATTTTTGTAGGTCATAGCACATGCAAAGGGAGTCATTCCTTGCCTGTCACGTACATTTAGCTTAATATCTGGATGTGAAATCATAAGCTGAATGATAACATTATGTTGGTTGCTAATGGCAACATGGATTGGAGTTCTTCCTTCTGCATCCTAGAAGGAAACCAAGACGTTTGTTACATGAAGATTCAGTAATACACAAATCCTTTCCTAGTTCTGAAGAGTCAAGGAAACTTACTAGTTCAGTTCTGTGTCATATGCAGCTGCCTTCAGCTGGGACACCAAGCAGTTGCAGTGGGAGCTCAAATCCACAGTGTAAACAAAGCAAACTGGTATTTGTTTCTCTAAGCAGGCTGCCCTCAATCCTGTACTACACAGCCACTGAAGTAGCTCAGAGTAACAGTTCCTAAACAGTCAGATATTTTGTGACGGAGGTGGGCTTTGAAACTCAAGTCTAGCAAACTCAAATAAGGTGTTCAATCATTTGTCTGTATCCAGTAGTACCCTACAGCTGTGGCTGCTTTGTGACTGTGTTCTATCACTCCTTTTGATATTACTTTCAACACCATCAGGACCTAGAAGTGTTATGCATTTGGCTTTGTTGGTATTTGTCAAGCTTCAGTTTAAGGATTACTGTGTAATCCAAAGTGAAGCATAACTCATACTTATCTCAGTTTACTCAGTAACTGAAGACACTTCTGAAACTCACTAACAGTACACTGGTGTGTTACACTATAGCTGATCAATTGGTTAATGCAACAGAATATAGCCCCCTGTCCTGCCTTTAATTCACATTAGAGAGAGAAGAGATGAATTCCAACTATTACATCAGAAAACTAGCACGATGAGAAGTTTTCTGTAGCATTATTTTCCTTCAGTATAGCTTCCTGAATTAACCCACCATGGGCAGATAAGCATTAGATATGACAACAACAGACAGGAAAAAGTAGAACTACAACCAGTCATCACCTTGGCTAGGCCATAATAGGATTTTCTTCTTCCTATCGAGCAAAAACAGCTGAGAGGAATAGTTTATTCTCATTATGTTAGAGGCAAAGAATCAACTTCAACAGAACTGTGCACAGTTTCTCCATGTACCTGAGCATTGACATTGGCACCAAACTCCAAAAGGCACTGGATCACCTCCTCTAGTCCCCAGCAGGCTGCCAAGTGTAGGGGTGTCTGTCCATCATGAGCTTCCTCTTCTCCTTCTCCATTTGGACCTGGCTTTCTGGGACTGTTCACGTCACAACCACTAAATCAAGACACAACACAGTCAATTTAAAATGTTTACTCCAGATTTAAACTGTTCCAAACAAATGTGAGGAAAAAAAAAGTTTACAAGAGCTGATGCAGCAACTGCTGACACATTCTGCAAAAGCACAAGTTCCTGGTTTTAGTCTGACTCCTGTCATCAAGAACATGACACTAACATAGATCAGAGTCTGTCTTTAAGGTTAATCAGACTTCCATAAGTGCCACCCACCCACCAAAAGTCTCCTGAAGCATGTACCTGTTACTGGCTCAAAACAGCATTCAATTAATTCACACTAGGAAAAGATGTAAATGCATACTGGAAGGTTTGCAGTTTAGAAGGGAGTCTGACCTGCGAATAAGAAAGCATGCTATTTGTTCACTGTTTTCATCAATAGCTCTGTGAAGAAGAGTTTGTAAGCAGCCACTTGGTCCAGACCCCCAACAGGTTGAATCACAGCCATGCCTAACCTGGAAAGAGAAGCACAGTGAAGCAGTGAAGTTTGTCTCCAGCAGGCTCCCACTACTTTCTGTAGTCCTTCACTAAGGCTTCTGAAACATTATCCCTTACAGGTAGAATTTGAGATGCTTTATCTATTCTTGTGACACTCACTGAATTTCAGGAAGCTAATGTCTTCCAGACCAATCTTTTATTGGTCTGCTATGAAATATTTAATTAGGTAGTGTTTACTATCAAGTCAGATATTCACACAGATATATACTCTGAATAGACAGGTCTTTAGTCAGTTTGGCTAACAGTTACCTCACTTTCAGCAATGGCAAGCACCTACAGCACATCAAGCAGCAGCAGCAGAAGTCACCATTAGAGGTCTGGTTTGTTTACTTGATTTCCTACACATTCAGCTAAGCAGAAGTAGGGGTTTTCTTCAGAAACTATTTCTAATATTTGTATTCTACTACAGAAGTACTTATACAAGCAATTTGCCACTTCAATAAGACTTGTTCCACTCCACTTAACTATTTACAAGGCTTATACGTGAGTAGTTCCAGTGTTGACTCCCTAAATATCCTTATCCAATAGCAGCACAAATGGCCAAGCACAGGGACCAGATGTACTTCTAGGTCCTCAGCATAGCTTTTAAAGAAGTGTCTCTAACTGGATATCAAAGACAAAGCTCTTAAGTAACTTCCTCACGAAGGACACACAAGGAGGTCTACTTTTATCTCCTAAGAAGTTTCCTGTTGGACCACCTATGCCTGAAAGTAAATAGTCTTAAAGTAAATATAAGCTGTTAAAGTGTTCTTGCTGGAACTTTAAGATGAAATAAAAAGCAGCACATACTCTAAAGCATACATATGGATGTTCAGTTTTACTGAGGAAGCTGATCTTTCACAAGTCTGGTAGGCCACAGGCAGGTATTTTCAGTAGATCCTTACTCTCTTCAGGATCAAGAATTCAGATAGCATATTCTACACTTTTATTAGAGTGGCTGCAAGATATTTGGCTGTGCAGACTATAGCGTTTCTAGAAGATCTCCCAAGGAAAAGGAATTCTTTGTGAAGAAGAACCTCTAGAAGTTAGATAGTGATATAGGACTACTCTGTTCCTTTTCATGCATTGAGTTTGCTGATAAGCCCTTTGTTGCTAACAAGATGCACAAAGGTGAGTCTGAATTAAGCCAACTGATGGTCTTACCAGAGTTGATGCAATATCTTCCAGGTTATTTTCTAAGGCAAGCCATAACGGAGGATTTCCTTTCTCATCTGGCACAGACATGTCTGCTCCCCTAGTACAAATCGCATCAACCACAAGAGGGAGCTGGTTTTTTATAGCTAGCTGTAAGGCAGTCTCTCCATCCTGCGTCCTGGAACAGATACAGTTTGAAGAGAGTTACTACTGTTATAAAGTCAGGCCTCGTGTTACAGTTAATTCTTGACTTTGCCAAGAAACATCTCCTCACATGTGTATTTCTACTATGATGACACAGTATCTTTACAGCCAAGCAAACGCACCATGTTAGTTTACCACAGCTATGTGGTTCTACCTTTTTTTCCTCCCCCCCTTTAGTACCAAGAGATTGATTTCTAAAGTTTGAAAAGCTTATCCATGCTCTTAGCTCAGAGACACTGACATTTCCTTAAGTGCAGCCATTATTTGAACAGAGGTCTTTCAGAGCAAGCCTCCTGCCACAGAAGTGAGCAACTTTCTCTGCACTGGGGTAACTCTTCAAGGAACAGTCTGAGACACCAACTGTTAAAAACCTGAAGTCAGAACAGGATTATTAGGCAGTTTGTGCCCATGACATTCACTACAGTACAGTTCACCACATTTCCAAGATAGTCTGTCAGTCATGTAAGCAGATACAAGTTTTGTGAAGTCTAAGATTGACTTGTCTGGGAGATACTCAGGAGGCAAATTCTATCAGAACCTTGTCACTGGAGCTACATCTAATTAGTTTAGATAGCAGAAAACATGCAGCTCCAACAAGTCAGCAAATAAATGAGATTACAGAAGTTCAGTACCATATCTCTACAACTTGACAGTCTTACAGGGGATTCTGTTCTGCCTAGAATTAAATGGCATCTCCTTCTGCAGCCTCAGGAGGAGATACTGTCTAATGGAACTATTAACAGGTCCAAGTTCACAGAGGTAATCTCTGGCATAACTAGAAACCATAAGAAAGCACCAAATGCATAACTATGCACAAATCTTGATTTCAAATCAACTCTAAGCCATTATGTAAAGGCAGTCATCACTACCTTCTCCTAAATACACATCCAGTTGAGTGCTCAATTAAAATCTTACCTGACATTTATATCTGCCTGATGTTCCAGCAAAAAAAGTGCACTCTTACTGTCTTGTCTCTGTATTGCCATATGTAGCAGAGTCTGTCCGTCAGACATGGTGTCATTGATGGATGCCCCAGATCCAAGCAGCTGAGCTGCTATCGTGTGCATGCCTGAAGAGTTAAAGCTCATTAATACTTTACCTTCGTTTTTATATGTTAGAGACTCTGAAGATTAATAAGCCTTGAAACTTTCAATTTTCAGTAATTACACTAAGAAATGCACTGATAAAAATTTACATACATGAGCTAAATTAATTCATGACTCTACCCAGCTTGAATACTTGCTACATCTGTCTTGCTTGGAGATACAAGCAAGGTCTGGTATAAAGCAAAGCTATCTCATTAGTTCTGCCAACCTAGATGTAGTAGAGTCCTCTATCTATATGTAGCATCATCCTTCCATATCACTTCAGACTTTTGTTCAACACACATAAACTTCGGTATTACATTCCTGAACTATTCCCTTGAATGTTACTGTAGCAGATGTTTAGCTTAGTTCCTCTATCTCAGAAGCAGATAAGAGCAATGGTAGAGAGAAAGTTACATTTTGGTTATCTTTCATTGGAAAATAAAAAGGCTGGACAGTAAAGATGTTTGGTGTACACAGATAACATGTATCACTCCTGTCCAGAGCAGCATCACAACACATTCTGCCTCATCTATTAAGACCAGAGTAGGAATAGTTATCTCCCAGACAGCTGCTGTTTCCAGCTCAGTAGGATCACACTGAAATTGATTCAGTAGTGACCACACATTCATTCTTTTGAGGATACTATTGAAGTGATACTACTGAAATGTCACTTGGCTGCAACCATTCTCCTCCACACTTCAGAAAACAAAGAATCTTCTGCATCAGTATTTTGAGTTCCGTTGCTCTAATATCCACCCTTTGTAAAAGTCAGCATTATTGTATCAACCAGCATCTACAAGAGTTAACCACTGACAATATGGTGATCGGATATGAAAGCTGACAGGCAGTTCAGAAAGGAACAATTCCACAGAACCTCAAGTACAGTTGTGGGCAAGAGGCTGCAGGCTACCTGCTAGTCATCTAGGGAAGCTGTAACATTCTGTTTTCAAGCTCTCCTTGACAGCTTCTCTCACTATCAGCACAAGCCAGGACATAAACATACACTTGCTGTTTTGTCTTTAAAATCTTACCCACACCATAGCTCCCAAATCTTCATACAGACTCATTTGCTTTGAGGCCACATACCTGTCCAAAGAGCCAGCCCCAGCACAGTCTGGTCTCTTGAGTCCTTCAGACTGAAGTCAGGAATAATTTGTAAGTTGTTGGTAGCATGAAGAGCATTAGCTATTAAAAAAAGCCATAAGAAATTAGATCTATCTTGTACTTGATCTGCAGTTGCACATTCCAAGCTGCAGGAGTAGCAATGTCACATTCTGAAGTAGGCTGTTCCTTCAGCAGTCAGTCTGAAAGATCTGAGCGAGATACCTTCCATTTCCCAGATGTGATACTGCTTAGGATCCAGGCAGTACTGCCACTACTGACTAATCTTATAACTTACACTAGAAAACATTCCACTTGCTAGCTAAGAGGCATAGCCTGCCCCCTTTCTACCTCCATTTCCAATAGACTGCCGCATACAAAGCTGAGAATGAAAAGGGAAGGCTGCATTGCAAGATGGTGGCAGCATCTCTTCTCAGCTCCCTGGGAGGGAATATATTCTCCCCAGCTCTACTATATTACTAGCATTACACTCTACAAAATCCTGTTACTGGAAGAACTGAAGGAGGCAAAAGTCATCACAGGAAGATGCCTTTAACCATATCTGATTCCAGCATTTACTTGAACCAAATGCTTTGACAGGGAGAGAAGAGGGATCTCAGTTGTACAGCTTGAATATAACCTGGGGCTAAGTGTTCAAGTCGATTATCTGCAGCAGAGAATTTCATAGGCAAATTGATTTTTTTAGTCTTAACAACCAGATGATTTGAGTCGGAGACTATGTTTAGCCAGTCTTATTAGTTGCTCTACTTAATGCTTACAGGAAGACAAGCTTTCAGCAGTTTGTCAGAACACAGTTTAGATGCCATCTTGACACACCAATCCACTACAGCACCAATACAGTCTGAATCAGAGAAGGACCTACCTTTTTGTTCCAGGATGACTGACACCACGTCTGGGTGATTGTAAGCAATAGCCATGTGAAGGGGAGTTTGCAGAAAAACATTCTCTGCTGTTGGAGAAGATGCATCTTTCTGACCCTGCACTGCTTCCGCTGTCTGGATGTTTGGATTGGCTCCTTGTTGCAGAAGCTCTGCTGTCAGATTTGCTAGGCCATGCCTACAGGCTGTATGCAGTGGTGTTTCCCCCTTTAATAAACAGGAGACTAAGTTAACAGCTTGAGACAGAGTGAAATAGATTTTAAACTACTATGCCCACAAAAACCAGAGTGAAAAGCTCACCTCCTAGTAGCTAAAGCTCCTTAAGGCTTGCAGCTATCAGAGTTAGCCTCTATTAAGAACTTCATTACAACAGGCAATGAGGGAAGCACTAAAAGCCCATTAACAACTTGCTGCTGCAAGAACCGTGCCACAAGAACACAACAGTGGGCTAGTAAATATCTGAAAACAGAAAAGGCTCAGCAGGTGTTCTAACTTGCTTTATGTTATAGTTAACAATGACAGATCCCTGGTATCTCATTTCTACAGAGAAATAAGGAAGCATTCAGATTATAATCTATAAAGTTATGCTTTTACCCATTTGTTTTGGTGGTTGACTTTTGCTCCATGAGTGGCTAGGAAGAGAGAAGCTGCCTCATTTCCTGCACCAGCTGCCCTCTGAAGCAAGCAGTTTCCTGGGAAAAAAAACAAACCAAAAACCATGAACACTGTTAGAGTACTGTTCCAACTCACATTTTGACACTAACAAGTGTGCTAGCATATTCCTCACTACTCCACAACATTAAAAATTGAAGCCAACACAGAAAATCTTACCTACTTGTAGTCCCCTTGCAATGTTGGGCTGTCATATGTACTACCATTTAGCAATTAGACATTTTCAAACCATAAAAAGGATTTTAGGACCTGGCAAAGAGTTCAGATTTTCTGTCACTTCCTGCAAATCAAGCTCAGCTTGAGATTGTCAGTGTTCCAGCTTTGGGTAAAGCTACCACCACTTACCATTCATTATGCAGCAAATACCTTTGAAACCTCATTCAGCTCCTCAGAGTGTAGCTAGCATTAAGCAATTAAATTACAAGCCTTCCACCTACACAGAAGTACAAACCTCTGTTTTACCTGTTACTGTGTCTGGAGCATCTGTATTGCTGCCTCGCTGGATCAACCTTGCTGCAAAACTGTTCTCATCAAATGAGGTTCCATTTACAACAGGAGCATCCTCAAAAGGGTTTACAGAATGATCAGACGAAACAGTGATATACTGAACTGCAAGCCACAGAGCTGTGCTTCCTTCATGATCCTTCAGCTCCAAGTCTAGTCTAAAAATAAGAGTTAATGTTCTCCAATTTATACCTTAAAAAGTGGTTCCCCAATGCAGCTTAAGTTTCAAGTGTCTGAACATCTGTACTACTTTATCTAACACCTCTCTGACAACCTTTGCTTGCCAAGAAACCTGCTGTAGTTTGACAGAAGCCTACTGTATTTTCAGTTACCTCAGAGAATCTGTGGATACTCTGCAACAAGCAAGATATCTTTCAGTGACTACTGGATTTAAGCTCATTGCTCCTAGGAGAACCGTGGTGCTGATAGATTTCGGCTCCCACTAAGTGTAACAAAGAGGCAAATTCTCTTGTATTTGAGCCAACTGTGTACAAGAATTGCAAATTTAACTACAAGGAAACGAAATCAGAAGTATTCTATTTCAGCACCCTAAGTAGTAACCTGCATTAGCTTTAAGCAAAACCCAAGTTGAACTCAGGAATGCATTCAGACATTTTAAGAGTCTTATTACTCCTTTTAGCTCCACTACAAATGAAGTTATTGCTACATTACTTCACATAGCTCCCTTTGAAAAAAAGAGAGAGATGCAGTTTGCTTCCTCTTTACAGGAGGGCAAAAGCTCACTTGGTTTCTGGCATTGTTCTGGCATTTTAGGTTAAGCAAGGCACTCACACGTTGCATTCCAGACCTATGGCTAGCCTTATTCTGTTTCTTTTTGCCTTGGAGGAGCTGTTAAATCAGTTTGTTGTCTTCACTGGAGAAGGTAACCTGAAGTATATTTAACATTTAAATGAGACTTACTGTTTGCACTGCAGAAGTTGACTGAATACAGGTTCATTCCTGACCACAATTGACACATGTAATGGGGTCCTGTAATTGAAGCAAAGCACAGGTACAGTATTAATAAGCTAAAAGCTTAAGATTTTGTCCACAGTCACCAATACATCTTCACAGGTTTATGGGATGAGCTTTTGTCTCTGCTTTAAGAAAGGCATAAGCACAGCTTGAAAGTATGAGCTGACTGTCCTTTTAGTGGATATGATTCCAATTCAGCAGTAAGCAATTCACTACACTATTACAGCAATGGGTTTCAAAGAAAAAGTACAAGCATTTGACCTATCAGAACTGAGTAGCTGGTATATACTAAGCCTTCTCTGTCATTTTATGTACTTGCTAACCTAAAGAGCAGTTTACAGGCCCTACACTCTTCAGATAAACATACTGTAGATACCGTCTCTGAGATAATTTCAGTTTCACTGATAGCTTCAAAGAGAAGCACTTTTCAGGAATACTGCTTGTCATCTTAGCCTGTTTTACTGTTCAGTGATTCAATAAAGGCAAATTAATTATGTACCATGTGTTCCAACACAACCAACTCATCCCAGTTTTCTATAGCTAGGCTATGTTTAATTGGGCATGACAAGCTACATTGGTCATTCAGCCTGCACAGCTTTCTGTGGCTTGAGTGCTACCCACAGGTCTCAAACTGGATTGATGAATTCACAGTCTGCATCTAATCACTACAGTAGTATCTGTTAATCTGGCAGCAGACCTTACTTCACCCAGCATTTACCTTCCTTTGTTGTCTTGCATATTTGGATTGGCTCCTGCCTGTAAGAGGGACTCTGCTATCTGTGCCATCTCTGCCATGACATCTGGCAAATACTTCTTGGGGTTGTAGGATGCCACAAGGTGCAGAGGAGTCTCCTGGTCTCCCAACGTGGCAGCATTCACACGGGCACCATTTTTAATGAGAAAGTTTGCAGCAAATTTATCTCCTTTGGTGAAACAAAACAAATTTACTTGTTGATTCATACTTTACATACCCTACAAACAAGTCCAGAAAATTGATACACATTCCTTTCCATATCATAAAGTCATTTCAAGTGTCTGCTCTTAGAGCACTTTAGTAACAGGCAACTTCAAGAATGCATCACTGCAAAGTCAGAAAATATTTCATAGCAACCTCTTGGAAAGACTGTTCTGCCCAGAGGTTACATGTGACTCAAGTTCACACACTAGTTTACTTTTTATGGTGCTAAGTACTCTATCAATGGTTTTGTCTTGATACTTTAATGCACAGGTGGACAAACAGTGAGACTAAACTTACAAGCAGTTTTTGAACAAGAGGTGCTATTCCAGGGCATCAGTCAAAAGTGTGTAGTTGGAGTTAGTCATTATCTGTTCAGTGTTGCTACATAAACAAGCAATAACACAGCCATTGCCCTTGAAAGTTAAGGCCCCATAATATATACAGGGTAAGGGCTTCCAGCAGTTAGGACCCACCATGCATGACATTCCAAAGAACTTTCTCCCGAGAGACTCTCAGAACTTCAGCCCATGAAACCTTGGACTTGAAATGCCAGGATGCAAGAATAACTTCAGGATAGTAATATTTTCCCTTTTTCTCCAAAGGCTACTTTGAACATATTCACAAGTTACTTGTCCAAATGCAAGACTGGAGAACAGAGACAACCATTTGCCTGTTTAAGCAGTACAGCTTGCTGTACTATCTCTGCCAGCAAAACCCAAAATCCTGTCTTCTGATTTCCATGAGGGACACATTCTCCCACTCTCCAGTGATCTTAAGAAATGAGAGTCATATAGCAAGTTCAAACACTTTAACTCCATTTCAGAACACACGATTGTTAACAGTGATTAATTCACTGAAGCTTTGGTTACTGAAAAGCAAGCATTCATTCTCAGAGCTCTAGCTTACTCTGAAAAGCAGACATTAGAACTAGAGGATAAATGCTAGTATTAAGTATGAAGAGCAGCCTGCTCCAATCTTTCTAGTGCTTTATAGGGCTGCAGCCATCACAACACTGACCTACTCCTGCTGCTGAAGCTTCACTCACAGGATCGGACACCAGCATGACCCTGTTTAGATATGTAGGAGATGAAAGGAACAAGTCGGGAGCTGTATTTTGAGCTCACAAAACTTAAACTACTTCTAAGAGTCCAAAAAAGCTTGCCACTAAAAAGAAACTTCTAATAACTTTACACTTTTAATTTGTAGCACTACAATATCCACGAAGTCCAGTCACAGGTAAGGTTCCTGTAGAGCTTGGCTTTCTGAGACAGAGCTGCCAAAGTCATCATTGCAGGCAACCAGTAGCACGAGCTGTTCACTACAGATTTTTACCAGACTTTGGCCATAGGCCAAGATGCTGCTGCTCCAAAGCCATCAGAGTACTGCAGCCATGGCAACCAGGTCTTATTGTGCTCCAATTCTCATAAGATACATCTTCCACTAAGGTGGAGAATAGCTCAAGATAATCGTGTAGTTGTACTCAGACTCCACTCTGATAACTCAGCTACTATTCATCAGAGCTTTGAAGATATTCAGGTTGGCAGAGAAACACGGAGTCCACCTGCTCATCTTCTTCCACTCGGTTTTAACTCCCCTAAAACTGCTGTCCATTAGTAGGGACACTTGATGTTAACCATAATCAAAGAAGCATATGCTTGCATTCAAGCCAGGTCTAGAAAATGGCTTCATCTTTACTTGTGACTAAGCTGTCATGCTTCATTCAGCTACTTGTCAGAAAGACATTTTGTCAAATTAGAGTATTCTCAGGAACTTGTACATTTCTTCCTTAAGACAATTATTAGATCATTTCTGGATGTCATGCAGTATAAAGCTCACTCACCAGCCAGCAGGCCAGCTTTCCCAGACCAAATAAGAGTTTGTTTAAAAATTAAAAAGGGGCAAAGTTAACCCTTCACTACAGTTTTCTAATTGAAGCATCAACTACAAATTGACACAGGACTAGGCTGTGGAATATATATTCCACTCTGGGATCAAGTACAGGCTAACAAGGCTCCATATCTACCTACCTCTTTGGATGGCTTTATGTAACAGACTCCAGCCTCTCTTGTCTGCCCTGTCTACATCAGCCTTGTAGTTGACCAGCGTAGTTGCAATACTCTCCAATCTTTGGGCAAGGGCTAGATCCAAAGCAAGATCTCCATTGTGATCCAATTCATTGAGTTTCCCAGGAAGCTACAAGACAAATCCAGTCAATTCACATTAGTCAGAGGTATGCTCACCAGCCTAACATAGTATTTTAACAGCCTGTCCCAACTACTGTAACATTAGACCTTCAGCTCTAATGCAAAATGTTTGCATTGTATTTAGGTGAGTGCACCTTACACAGGAAAGCAAGAAGACTAACATCACTATGAGCCAGTCTATCCAGAGGGCTCTTCAGTGAGAAAATACAAGTCCTGTTTGCCAGCTTTGTTTAAGTCACAAGAAGCAAGACTAGCATGCTCTTAAAAGATGCTGCCTATATAGTCAACATAGTAAAAGTAATAATTGGGTAATTATTCCTAGATGATACCTCAAATCTCAACTGGATTAGCACCTAAGGATGTAAGTACTGCTACAGTCTCAGCTTCCAATTAAGATTTGGGGCATCTCAAAGGATTAAATTAATAATTCTTGATAATTAATACTTGAGTAATTCTTCCTTCCCCCTTTGTTGGGGGAAAAATTTATTTGCTAGTTGCTTTGTGTGTTCATGTACCTGTTACATCAAACACTGAACAGAAGAGGAATAGAATTTCTTCTCAGAAATGAAGTTTACTGAATTGCCACCAAGCAGCAAAGTTGACTATTCTACAATTCAGCTTGAGATGTGCACAGCAATACCAGGTATTGGCTTTTATTAGCTATAAGCTGTTGCATGCATGCAAGATGTTTTAAAGTGTTACAAATCACACTTGAGTTATGTTTTTTTCTGAAGCCTTTACTACTAGGTCTCCATTACACACATCAAAGCAGCTATGGCACCGTTAAACACACAAGATAAAAATTAGTGACCCAAATCAGTACCAAGGTTCAGATTGGTAGTTATTTGAAATGCCAAATTCTAGAAGATAAAGTCAGTCTCACTATACCTGTGAATCCATTTCAATAAGATACAAAAAGACTACATCTTCTCTCTCAACTTTAATGGCCTTATGCAAGGGATACTCTGTCTTGGACTTGAACATTTTATACAGTAACTGAGCACTCATGCTACTGAAGTCTTCTTTACGCAAGTCATCCTAGGAGCAACAGAAAAAAGAAGAGGGTAAGCATCACTCCTGTTCATACACGAGACATTGCACAATGTTATTATGAAGCTCACAAAACCAATTCAGTTAGAAGTTTCATTTTGATACCACCACCACAAGCAGGAACAATCCAAGAGTCTTTAAGACTAGGAAGAAACACTCAGCAAGTTTTACATCTTACATTTTAGTTTCTAGACCAGTTAGTGAAATTTTTCTTTCCTGTTGTTTCCAGACATGGACAACATCTAGCCTCTAGACTAATTCTTTATCTGGACTTCAGTCACAGGTTAGAGTTCTCTGACAAAAAGGCCTACAACTTTAAGACTGGCAACTCCACAGGACTTGAAAAAACTCTGAATAAAAGTAAACTGAAACTTAGAACTAAACCAACCTCATTTCCAGCTAAATCACAGTGTCAGAAGACAGGAGCCAGATGCAGAAAAGAGTTCAAGGGGCTGATCTGCACGTTCAGATACAAAAATCTTTTTTTAATGTATTCACAGATGAAAGCACTTCCCTCTGCTATGACATTAGCCAAACAAAGGAGCATCCACATCTGGATGAGGTATTTTAGATTTAGAATAACCTAAATCTTCACACACTAGTCTGCTGTTGACGAGGCTTACTGTAGAGGCTAATCCATT
This sequence comes from Urocolius indicus, assembly GCA_013401255.1. Taxonomy (NCBI): domain Eukaryota; kingdom Metazoa; phylum Chordata; class Aves; order Coliiformes; family Coliidae; genus Urocolius; species Urocolius indicus. Next base: position 282,692 of record WBNH01003326.1, read on the forward strand.
GCTCAGTTCATCAAACTTTTCTCAAAAGACCAGGTAAGAGCAAGTGACACTTCCAAGTCAGTTGCAAGACTCCTTGGCACTCTTTCCATTACAGAGGACAAAGGACAAACTCTACCCTGATTTCCATGAATTACTTTTAGAGGTAATAGCAGGCCTTGGATTTGTGATCTGTATAGACAGAGACCAACTATGGATGAACTTCTAAACAGTTCAAAGTCCAAGTTTGATTAACAACCCTCTTGCTCATGAGCCATTTGGTTTGGCTCACGTTTAGGAAAGTAAGATGCCTTTTACAGTGAAGTATTTCCCATGAACAGAATAACTCTTCAGACTCCAAGCCACCTATCCCTCTGTCAAGACCTACACGCCAAGATAAACACACACATAACCTCTAAAGAGAGCATAAAAATCTTAGAGACGGAGCTATTACAAAGTCCTTTGTTTCAGACATACAATTATGAATTAATACTGTAGATAATACTAATGAACAGTGTCAAAAGCAAATATTATAAACATAACTGAGACAGATGGAAATGGAAGTCACTCCTGTCTCAGGAGCAGCCCCTTTCCTCAGACCAGGGGGGAGGGCAGGCAGGTTTGACAGCTTTTTATCAATGCTACTGCTTCTTCCAAACATAAGAGTCAGCATAATAGGTCACCTTAGTCACTGAAAGGTATCAGGAAGCCATGTAAGCCCCATCCTGACTGAATGCTAGAGTACCAAGAGATACTCCTGAGCTTATCAGCACAGTAAGTCAAGCAAAATTCTACTGGATACATTCTCATATTCTGCAAACACCTTTTCCTTCCTTTTGACAGTACTTACCCAGTGACTAGCAATTATCTCAGCACAATAGTTCAGAAGAGTGCTGGCATTCAGCTCCTCAGCAGTCTGATAGAAACGAATGCAGTTCCTGACATTAACTAGTGACATAACTCCTTTTTCACATCTGTCAAAATAGAAAAGTCAGTGTTCAGTAATCAGGAAACAGCATAACGTAATCAATCTCATCCTCAATGCTGTAAGAGGATACTATATAACCCTTTTCCTAGATGCCAGTAGAAACTGGCTTGGCCTTGCTTTACTGTAAGGCTCAGCAGCATAAACATACTTTAATCAGAAGCCCTATAAAACAGTTTCATAAAAGTAGATTAGAGTCCATCAAAATCCCATGATAACACCATACATTGAAAAAGTCTGCAAGTGGAGACAGACGTTCCCAGTTCAAGAGAGACAGGGAATTGCTGAAGAGAGGCCAGTGCAGGGCTAACCACGATGCTAAGGGGATGGAACATCTCTCTGAGAAGGAAAGGGAGGTTTCCAGACCTGCTTGGACATGTTCCTGTGCCCCTGATCAAGGGGAACCTGCTTTAGCAGGAGATTGGGCTGAAGGAGCTCTGCAGGGCCCTTCCAGCTCCCACCATTCTGGGATTCTGTGATCCCAATTCTCCCAAGGGAACAAACTGCAGTTCCTTCACTGTTGTAAAGATGAATATCTTCCCTACTGCCCAAGTACAAGTGATCACAAGCAGCTTCTGTGCCAAAGCTAGAAAGAGGCATGCCAAACACAGACATTTGTTTAATAAAGAGAAAGGATAAACTTTAACAGCAGATCTTTATCGAGGTAAAGCTATTAGCTTGAGTTTGTGGGCAGAAAATCCAAGTACCTCAAAACAAAGCTGAAGTTAAACATGCCAGTGATCTGCAAGAAGATGTGAAGACCAAAAAAACAGAAACACTTGTTTCCAGGTGCAGATACTTAGCAAGACATCTAATAATTTCTAGTAGCATACTGTGTGGACTTTTCACTAACTACTGTGACCAGACAAGAGCTGAGGAACGTTTAGGTAGTACAGTTACGCTAGTACAAAGTTCGAAGGCAGTTTTAACATTGGCCTTACAGATGTCAGTTTCTTTGGTCAGAAGACTTGACAACAATTTCGTTTGCTTCACATTGAGTCACATTTAAATCACAGATTGAGTGCTATGTACTGCTACATGGTAGTATATTCCCTGGGCAAAAGATTATTGTATGAAAGGTTACTTTATGTTTGACTAAATTCAAGTGCTTCAAAGCTGTATAAAAGCTAAAAAGGTTTCAGTTTTTACATCCAGGCTTCTCACTAACTCTAAGTTGTTATTTAGAGAGAGCACTCTAGGCATTCAAGGTAACAACCTAGCCCCTACTAGAGTGTTGTAATCATACTCTCCTCCAAATGGCAAAGCATTGTACTGTTACATTAACCTTCTTTATGAAGAACAGTTGCCACCAAGCTGCACAGAACAATAGCTACTTTTCACCTGTAATATTTTAATACTTCAAGCTACTTGCAATTGACTTTTCATATCATTCTCTTTAACAATTCCTGTCTTGTAACTCTCCAGAGCTCATTACCAATACACTGATCTCTGCTTCCTGTTAATGCCAAATTAGGGTTATTAGTTTGACTAGGAGAGGAACTGTAAAGAAAACATAAACGGTATGAGAAATACTGCTACAGTGTAACTGTGGTGCAAGGCTTCATTTCCTGGGATAAACTGAACGTCCTGCTCATTATTAAAACCTCAAAACTTTGAAAAAGCAAAATTGTATCCAATTGCCAGCAACTATCATCTTATTTCTATTCAAACAAGGCAGAAGTGTTCAAGAAGACTCATTGTTTATTAAGACTCACCTTTCCCTAAGCATCTGGAGCTGAAATTTATTAGCTAGCTTCATGAGCTCTGTCAAGAAGATATCATCTTCTCTCAGCTCAAGTTCATCTGTGTAGATCCACCGCAGCATTGCCATGGTTACTTCTGGGTCAGCATCTGGTACAGGGAGCAACAGGGATTAATAAAATACCCAAAGAACAATTGCCTATTCAAGCAGTTGCCATTCCTCTGACTGTTAAAGTCATAGCCACCATGAAAAAAGAAAAGATTGCCTGTTGAAACTATACTGCTTTAGTTCAATCTAAATGTCAGAGGCAAAACTGCTCAGAAGCTGAAACTAGTAACAGTGCTGGCATCAAACAGGAAAACCTTCATGCAGAATGCAGGCAGAGCTACATCTCCTACCTGCTACACAAATCTTGCATATTTAGACGCCAGTGATGCCTCTTTGGTCCCTCACATATGGTTAAATTCACATCCACATTTGACAAGCACAAATCCCCTTTTCAATTTACCAGTCCTCCCTCTTTTACATTATTCCCACATGTCAGGAACTGTTGCAATCCAGTAAAGGTATTCACACCTTGGTACTGACTACAGAGCATTTATAACTGCTGGGAACCACTTCTAGGAAAGGTATAAGAGTCAGTTTAAGAAGCTGGTTAGATTTCAGGTGTTTACAAGACTAATTACAAGCCTGATGTTCTGGGGTTTTTTTGCATAGCAAGAAAAACAGAAACCTGCAGCACAGGACATGAGATACACAAACCCAATGGCCAGGGACCTTTGACCCCTAGTCAGGGGACAAAGTTGCCCCAGATTACTTACAGAGTACCAGACAGCACTTGGCAGAGCCTGCCTAAAACAGGAGGTTTTAGTAAGGTAAATATCTTGTGCCAAACTTGAAGTAACTGGAAAGTCTACTTGAACTGTAATATAAGCTCTGCCTTGGCAGAGAAGAGTTCATTTTCAGTCCCAAACAAAAGAACACGTGTTCACCTCCTTCTATTCTTCTTAGAGCAAAAAATTCTGCAGATTATATAAACTCTAAAGCCACTCAATTTTAAATGCTGCCTGTATCCTGAAGTTAAGATTCAGGCAATCTTAGCTTGCAAGGCCTTAAGAGAACCTCTTTAGAAAACCATGACAGTTTTCAGTTAGCAAGCAACAAGCTGTTCCCTATGTCAGAAACTAATCCTTGCACCATTTCTCAAATTTTATTCAACCTTGCAAAGTGAAAATATCATTTATTAGCACTTAAACATCTACAATAGAAAGCATTTGCATTGGTAAATATGCAAGACTGCAGTTACATTTGAGATTCTCAGATTGCCTTAAATGTGGAGTTGGAAATGCAATGGATTGCCACTTGCAATGAAACTACATGTACCATGAGAGCTGTTTGGTAACAACTTTCTGTTAGCATAGCACTCCTTTTTAAAAGTCCTTGGCATCTGTTCTCTTGTGGCTGCAGAAATATCCATAAAACCTGTGCTGTCTGATAAAACTAGCCTGCTGTGACTTGCTGCTTTCCAGTTTGTCTGCACTTAGGATTCATGGTAAGGCTAACTGAAGAAAGTGAAGCCAATGCTTAATATTCAACATGCTACACTGCAAACCTGCTTAACTTCATGTCTGTTTTTATTGCTCACAAATTAATTGTATTAAGACCCTTCTATACTGTCAGGCACAGAAGAAAAGCCTGTCAAGAGGTTCAGTCTACAGAAACACTGTCCACTGCAAGTACGTGAAAGAGCTACAGCAGAACAAAACACCAACTTGTACAAGACTGTCTTAGAAAACTTCTCTTCCTCACCTATTCTGCAAAGCTACTGAAGTGCCAAAGGAAATCTCTTTTCAATAACACATTCATTTCCCACACACACTCTGTTGAGAAGCAGCAAGATATTTCCATGACACACTTCAGAGGAGTTAGGCTCACTACCTCAAAAAGCCTTGTCCTTAGAAAGTAAAAAGTCAAGCTCCTCCATATAGATTTGGTTTTTATTGTGTTTAGTTGACTCTAGGAAAGAAAAGCAAGCCACCATTCTCCATCCTTGGTCATTAAAGAGGTCAGGTTATTGATTTAACTAGTTCACAGGCATACTACCATGTTTCAGAGACAGAGCTTCATAATTAATGGATTAAGCACCATGTTTTGTTAACAGCAGTGGTCTGAAAGATACAGAAGTAACCTTTTCCCAAGAGGCCCTTTCATCAGTCATCCTAAAGACAATCCAAGCATCATGCTACTCAGCAATGACTGACCTGACAGATCCAGCTCCTCTGTTGAGGCAAGGTTGGCAAGGCTCCAAGTGTCGCTGCGTGCTGCCAAGACAAATTTGTGAGCACTGATGTGCTTGTCCCCAACCTTTATCTTCAGATCACTGATAAGAGAAAAACAACACAGACATGTATAACAGAGACTTCCCCTGTGTTCAGATACATATGGATTCAGCATCTCCACAGTACCTTTGTGCTGGTAGCTACAGTTAGGTTTGAGTTGTTTCAGACATCCAAACATATTTAATTGGTTAAGTACAACATGACACAATGCTTATTTTTCTAGGGAGAAGTGCAATGAAACATTGGTATTTAAAGCACTTAGAGCTTTTTGTTTTACTCTTTTTGAATAAACTGGAAGGGAATTACTGTAGAGGAGAGGAAAATCCAACCATCTTGAGGTTAAATATTTATGTTGCAGTGTCTGTACCAATACTGTCAGCTATGCACCAATGGTTTCAGGCAAGACCAGTAAGAGAATAAACAATATTCAACAGCAGTCGGAGTGCAAGGAAGACTCCAAGTATCCCAAGGTCCCAGGAGATCTGATGTCAAGAATACAGATTTCATCCCAACTCCATTAACACCAGGTTACACTTTGCACTTCAAAAGTACATGCTCTGTTTATTTTCAAGTCCCACAGCTTGCAAATGTTCTGACTTTGTGGGTGGGCTTTCCAGACCATTTTCCAAATCAAAGCACTATAAAGTACTGAACAAAACACAGAGCTGTTACTTAACAAAACTTGGACTAAGACTTGCTACTTTTCTCACTTCATGACTTGTAGATCCTTCGAGACCACTACTCTATGCCTTTAAAACTGAAAAGCTGAACAGGAACGAAGTGATCCAAGTCTTCTGACACATGACAAAAGACTAAGAAATCTTTAGCACTGTAATAACTTCTTGCCAGGCACTGAACCCTTAATCAGGGAGGCTCATGAAGAGGTCTTACTTGAAGGAAATTTTAATCAAAACTATATCTTTTCCCCTTACATGACTGAACTGCTTTACTACACTGGCACTGCTTTCAGTAATAGCAAAGAAATCAGTAAGTGCCACTGTAGTCTTGGGCTTAAATCAGTGAAGGGATCTAGAGTAACAAAGGTGATCCCTAACGTGACTATGAAAAGAAAATCGTTAAAACTAATTTTATGTTGAGATTCAAAGACACAGTATCATTTACACCACTAAGTCACTCACATCACTGTTTAACACCTGTTAAATCATACAGCCAGAGAAGCTGATTTAATTAGGCTTCTTTACATACAACAGGAGTACAGAACTGATTTCAAGGACAAAGTCCTTCTTGAAAGGAGGCCTTTCCAGTTGGAGAAGATACGTTGTGTAATTAACACATCAACTACATACAGATCAGTTTGAAGTTACTTCTGTTGAAAGGGACATTTGCTGTTGACAGTGAAAATGGTCAGTTTTCTTTAAACTTGTCTTAAATGTCAGTCTCGGAGATAAACTTCTACTTAGAGCTCTCAATCCAAGAACTGGATTCAATATGCTACCTGACCTTAGCATGCTTTTCCAACTGCACTTGCAACCAATGACCCTATTCACACCAAGGAGCACAGAAAAGTTTTCCTTGTCTAGGTCTAGCACCTCCTGCAAAGTCAAAGGTTCCTGGAACACCCCTTTCCCCAAAGGGGGATTTCTCACCTGTATTGCTCCTGCTGATAGAGCTCTGCTACAATGGCAAGAAGTCGACTGATGAAGGTGTCACTGGCATTGTCTTGGTTAGCCTCAGCAGCCAGGAGATTGCACTTCCTTTCTGTATCAACTAGTTTCTTCTGCAGCTTTACATACTCTTGGCGGAGCAGCATCAGGTGCTTTTCCAGCTTGGCCACCTCCTCTGCAGAGGCACACAGCATTACCACAAGGCTGAAACATGTACACTTCTGTTTTGCATTTGAGGGTAACTTTATGAGCACTTCCATACTACCTGAGCATTTCACTCCCAATATTAAACCTTTTCTTTTCTATCATTGCTAGCCAGAAACATATCTCAAATCATCAGAGCACAGCAACAGAAAGTTCCTGAATCCTGCCCAGTCAGGAATGCTATAAGCTTTCCAACCCCATAGGAGCCCATGACTGGGAGAATTATGGTGAGGCAGAGGACTCATTCTCTGGTTCTTACGCATTTATTCACTTTAGTTAAGATGCTGCTTGACTTCACAGCTGAGGCATCAACCACAAGTGAGCATTAGAGCAGTTGCTGGTGTACCATATCTACCTCAGAGTATTTCACTGACCTGTTCAGAACTCTTCACACTCCCAGCTAAGAAAAGTGGAAAACAGATTCTTCGCAGAAACTACGTTTTAAAGGCCCATCAGAAATAGCTAAAACTCTGCTGGCACTTGTGCATTCCCCCATTGGAGGCCCTGCAGTGACAAGGCACCACCGTGGCTTTCTCAGCTCAGGAGCAGCACAGCAACGGCACCCAAAAATGTGGTCCCTGATTATTTCTGTCCCACCACAAAACCTCCTTCTCCACCCCAATTCAATGGTCACTCCTCAGCATGTTGTGGTAAATCAGTTCCCTGAATTCAACCTAGATCACTTGTATGAAAAACTTCTACTTCAATGTTGGAAGGGAATACCAGCACAGCTGCTTCAAAGCAGTCCACCCTACAGAGATTAGCTGCACAAACTGTATGTAGTAATCATTGTGTTTAATTGATTATTTATTCCCATCATTAATTTGATTTTCCAAATAAGGTACAAATCCAAAAAACAGTCCTAAAGTCAGAGAGGGCAGAGAAGGAGACATTTGGAAGCTAAACAATGGCTTCAAGTGAGAAAGTTTCTACAAGATGACTCCCTAGCAGCCAGGAATTCATTGTTCAACAATTTCTCTCAAATATTTACTAAAACTAAGTCACTACTATAAACAATGAGAAACCAAGCTCTATTGATCAGTGTTTTCTTCCTGCTTCTCTACAAAAGCTCAACAGCAGAGCTGACCTTGGCCTTGCTTCAACACAGGTCCCCAGGGCAGAGCATCCTTCTCCTGCTCAGCTGCAGACAGAATGTCTCATTTAGCCTTTCCTCTATGCAGCAAATGCTCCCTCTTTTGCTTCACAACTACTGTAATGGATAAACAGAAGGCAATTTACCCTGTATTACTCTTGAGTTAATACCACTCAAGTAGGTTTGACAATGTGCTTCTTTCAACAGTCTTTTATTTAGCTTCATCCTTTAAGAGTTAATAGGTATCATCATCTCCTTTGAGACACTCTCCTTATTCAATTGAAATTTATTATGGTTTCAGAACCAATATCAACTCTGCTCTGGTCTTTCTATCTAAAGATAAATGCAGTTCCAAGTGTTCCCACAACTAGAAGGGCATATCTCTTGAAAAACAGCTCGTTCCCAACTGAATCATAAGGAAGGCAGGTGTGAAGGGTGGCACAAAGCAAGCCCCACTGTTACAGCAGGGAGAGCAAAAGTCTGGTAGGAGCCAAGAGTAATCACTGAAAGAAACTGAGAATCACACCAAGAATCACTGTATGAACACCATATACTGATTTTTAGGTGCCACACAAATTCAAATGCTAGGAATAAGAAGTTCTCTGCTGAATCTCACAGCATCTCTTAAAAAAAAAAAAAAAAAAAAACAAACCACTGCGTTTTGCAGTCAAGCCAGGAGAGTGTGAAGGTGGGAATAGAGAATCAGTACCACAAGGTAACATCTCAAACACTTGTCACCTTACCAAAGTCAGCTCCCTGGCTCCAAATGACTCAGAAGCCAATAGGACACAACACAAAACTACCTTAAACCCTCAAACAGCAATAGCTGAAGCTTTAGGCACAACCAACAATCAGGGTGGTTGTTGTTCCTTCCAGAGCAATCCAAGACAATCACTACTGGCAGTGAAAATACCCTAAACAACTGTGAGGAACCTGGTTTTCAGATTGACAGCAAACACTTCCTGCAACCTCAGTGAGAGGGAGTGATAGGCATTTGCTTACTGTAGGAATTCAAAGAGTTGTAAAATCAGAGTTAGTCTTATTTTACACCACAATATGCACATCAGCACATGTAGTATTGGTGTAGTAGCTGCTATTGGACAGCCTGCAGGCAATATCTGATCTTGGAGCACATTTCAAGTGCACAGTCAAGACAGTCCTCAACATCCAATATTCACTGCCAAAGAGCACAGCCTCAAGCTTTCCCTGTACATCATTTATTTAAAGAGATAGTAAGAGAGATGCTTATCACAGAATCTTAAGGGCTGGAAGGGACCTGGAAAGCTCATCCAGTGCAACCCCCCTGCCAGAGCAGCAGCACCTAGAGCAGGGCACACAGGAACTCATCCAGCTGGGTTGGGATGTCTCCAGAGAAGGAGCCTCCACAGCCCATCTGGGCAGCCCCTGCCAGTGCTCCCTCACCTCAACAGGGAAGAAATTCTTCCTTGTGTTTATTTGGAACCTCTTCTGTTCCAGCTTGGGCCCGTTGCCCCTTGTCCTATCATTGGCCATCACTGAGCACAGCCTGGCTCCAGCCTCCTGACACTCATCCTTGCTTCAAAACTGGAACCTGCACAATCTCAAGTAGAAGCTTCACCTCTAAATAAGGAGCACCACAACTCCAGGTTTACTATTTCCAGTCCTCATTTTTAGAAGGGAGGACAAGTATCATCCCTTTGTAGAAACCAGTGCAGAGTGACCATTGTATCTTCAAGCTGGTAATCATTCTGACACAGCACACACTCTGGCCAGTCCACATTATGAACGGCCATCACCTGATTGTCTCTCAAGTATAACATACAGTTACTGCATGCATACACAGAAAGGACAGCTTCACTGACAGATACCAGTAATATCTCTTTACTTATGATGCAGACCCAATTGAAACACTTCAGAAAGATGCATTATTTCCCTACCTCAAGTCAGGTCCTTCATCCACTGCTCCACACTCTGGCTCCCATCTCCCCAAGCCTGTACAAGTTACTGCTTTCTTCTTCCCATTCATTTTTGCAAATTAAATGACCTTTGCCCTGACAACCACCCCAAAACACTACTGCATACTTCCTGCTGCTTTACACTCAAGCATCAATCCAACAATTTTTACCCATGCCTGCACATAACCTAATACCCTCTAGTACTGGTGGCACAGAACTCTTCTAAAAGCAAGCTCAGCTTGTCTTTACAAAACGTTCAACCAATTTATAGCCAGCAATTGCACTAAACTTAATTCAGGACTTGCGAGCACAGATTCATCTGACAGTCCAACATCATCAGTTCCTAACTAGGAAAGTGTTGCTGCAGACAGGTAATCTGAAGAGAAAATGAGCCCCTCCACCTAGGTTTAGAGGGAAGAGCTACAACTCCATTTTATTACTTTTGCATATGTAGGACCATTCATTGGTCATCTGCTTTCTTTAGCCAAGATTTTGGGATGGTTTCTTTTTTACTTGAATTAGGGAAGAATCTTTGAGAAGTACAGATGTCTGAAGTGATCCTTGCATCAACTACAACTTCATTGTGCAGAGCAGGACTCTGAACCAGAACCTCAGATACTTGAGGGCCTCTGTGGGGAAAGTTTCACCACCCGAAGACGACTTTGAGATCTAATGCCTCCCAGAACTGGGTCACCAAGGCTTAAAAGCAAGCCTAAGAGGATGGTCAGCTAAATATCAAACATTGGGATTCAGGCACACAAAAGAGGTGAGGAGTTACCCCAAGAATTCATTAAACCAGCTGGATTGCAGCATCCTCTTGGCTGATGTATGCCAGTAGGTCAGCATCTGCTACATCCTCACCTTCCACAAGTGGTTGTAACATTCCAGCACTGGCTGAGAGCAGCACTTGAAGAGCTGGCGGCTGTGCTTTTGAGACTGCAACTCGCAGCCTTCACTTCCCTTTGCAACCTGGGGGCATTGTAGCTTACTTTGCCGACTCAGTTTCCTCCAGAGAGGAAAAGAGGAAGCTTCTGTCTCGCAGAAAGGAGTAGGGCTGTCGAAATCCAAGTGTTTTTTCTAGTCCCGTTATCTCAATGGAATTAATTTCGACGTGGTGCAACTGAGAAGCCTCCGAGCAAAACAAGAGCGGTCCTGGAGTCCTGCACATCGCAGCCCAAACGTGACAAAACGGCTGCGGGCAGCGAGCGAGCAGGAGGCTGCGGCAGAGCACAGCACGGCACGGCACGGCCCCGCCGCCTCGCTGCAAGCACAGCCGCTGCCCGCCGCGACTGCCACGGACCCGGCCGCACCAGCGCCGCCCGTGCCGCCGCAGCGCGGGGACGGGGCCCGCGAGCCGTCCCGCCGCGTCC